>VAHH01000929.1:0-17523 GCA_013357305.1 Radopholus similis | reverse complement strand
GTTGGTGTTTTAGATCCCTCGGTGAATATGCTGGACGAAGTGTTTTTCACTAATGTATCCCATTTACAACTGACATTCCGCCATTTTAAAAGATTTGTGCCTTTTGGCCTGCCCAATAAACTAAACCAAAAGTGTAGCTAATGCAGTTTCAATGACTCGACGCGTAATCATCGCTCATCTGATCAATGTGTGAAATAGGAGTTTTGCAATGAAATTATAACCGAATATTCGATTCAATAATTATTAATTAACCAGGAATACGTAACATCAATCAGACATTAGAATTTAGTTGCTGTCATGAGAGGTGGGGACTGGGCAGAACATACATATATAGTAAGAATGTCTTCGCAATTTTATAGAATTTTTAATCCCACCTGAGCGCCACCAGCGTCGGCGTCGTTCATGTTCGCGGTCATTTTACCTCTTTTCAACGCTAAATCAGATATTACCAACAACTTACTGCAATTAGTAATAATTATTTATTATTATCGTACGTTTATTGGGTATTAAAGTGAATAAAATAATCTGCGATGAATTCAACTAATCAGTGTTCTTTAATAGACGTATTTATTCAATAAAACATTGGAGATTAACAAACAAAAAACACATATGAACAGAGTCCGCGGCCGTCCCATAGAGCTGAACAAGTGCAAATGTTCGCTTCTGTCGAATTTAACATTTTGAGTACGAACTCAAAGCATCAAAGTATTTTCGAGAATTGAAGAATATTTCAAACCTCGATTTGCCTGGCGGAGAGCCAAAGCGTTTCTGCACAAGGGCGGTCAGCTCTCGAATGCGCTTTCCGCTCGTACGCGTGGCCATAATATGACCTCAGTGCGACGGGGCATGACGCATCTCCACGCAGGAGTCGTCATCGACCAACTCCTTGAAGCGCAGGCCAAGATTGTGTGCTAGGGAATGACTATATACTGCTGCTGCCATCTATTTCCACTGATACCCATCTTCGTCCATGTCGATCGGATCGGGACGTGCTGGCTTCGTCTCCGGCATTGGGCCCACTTCTCCCGGTTTCAGCTTCTTGGCCTCCTTCATCGTGTCCGCCTCGCCGAGGCCCTCCGCGCGACGTTGTGCTTCGTCCAAAAAATGCTCATATCTGGATGGGAATATATCCGTAACACATTCACTTAATTTCGGGAAAACCTTTCCAAGCATTGCGCCGCTGTACGTCCAACAATGGGTGCAATTGTGCGCCATTGGGTGGGTATTATTGTACTTAATCAGAACTTGCCGATTGTCGTTGAATTGAACGTACAAGTACCTATAATAGTAAATCGTAAAATTTAATTTGTCATCAAAATTTTTTCGACAAAACGCCAAAAATTTAAACCCAAAAACCAAACATTTGTTTTACTTAATTCTTTTGCTTTAACGGGTTTAGGCTTTATTAATTATTAGGCGTTTTTAGAGGCATCGTCAATCGGGTTTCGGAGGAATAGGGAATAAGGTCAAAGAATACCTATAATTTCAGAAATCAATTTCAAGATGGAGAGCAGTTTGGAATCAAACAATTTTGCACAAAAAGTGTTGCCAGTAATTGGAAGTTTGGAGTCAGAAACAACCGCAACTGTCAACAGCGAAACTTCCACGATTAAGTTACAAGCGTTAATCAGAGCATATTTAGCAAGAAGACGACTTAGGAATAGGATTTGGTAATAATTTTCTCCACGTTTTTCAATCAATTTCATTTTAGGAATGAAATCTCTGATCATAGTAAATCCGATAAATGTATGAAAGGACGTGAATTATTACGATACGGAATGCTGATCACAAACGATGATTTGTTTACAAGTCAGCATCCGGAGAGAAGGGTAATCTTTTTAACTATAATATATGAATTAATTTTTGAAATTTTGAAGTTCATTGTCGCCATTTGTGATTTGATCAATAAATCGATGTCTAACAATTCAATGGTGTCTTCGTTCGCGGCACTTTTTCTTACAGCTGAATATATGAATGCATCGAGTAAATTGATCACCAAAATGTTCTCATACATCTTCAAACTTGCCAAACAAGCAGATGTGAGATTAAGCATAAAGCAAGCGTCCAAATGATTGTTAAGTTTTGTTTCAATTACAGGTCACAAAAATAATCGACTCTAGGGCAATGGCTACTTTCAGCATTACACTGGATTTATTTAGTCATTGTTCTGAGAAGTGGGCTGTTTTAAGGGGAAATCAACAGATTGTTGCAATTCTTGAAGTGCTTTGCACAAAAATGTCAATTTTGTCGGCAACTGCAGAAAACATTGCAATTCTCAAGGTTTTACATTTAAAATATAAAGAACGACATAAGATTAAGATTACAGCAACTCATATTCGCGGGATTGAAACATTCAAGGCATTCTTTGAACGATAAAACTATTGATGAGTTTTTCGCTGTAATTCTGAGGTATGGTTATACTTTATATTCGATATAATAAAATTAAATCTGAAATATTTTAGATTTATGAGAATAGGGAATATACCGGAGAACGATGCATGTGAAATATTCTTCAAATTACTGAAAGTGCCCACCGTTACGCTATCATTATCAAGAAATGTTCTGATCATTTTTTACACAAGTTTATATAAAATGTTTTTTAGACCCTTACAGAACTGAGCGGCAAAGGTCAACTGTTTTCCAAATCCATTGGATGGCTCTCGGCAGAGCAAAACCAGGAGTCCATTCTATCCATGAACACAAATGAAGCGCTGAATGTGGTCGCAAATTTGATTCATCTGAGCAACTGTGACCGCGAAACAGTAACCGGCCATTTGATGGAATGGGCCCGTTTAGTGAACATTTTATTGCAAAAGTGTTCTCATAAGTCAAGCAAACAAAGCCAAAATAATTGCTGGCATCACCCTTTGCTGGGTTGGACTTCAGAGCGCATTGATGCAAGGTGTTGTTTGAACACAGTTCACACATCAATTCACTTTTGTAGCTCACCCGGGGCATATGAAAAATTGCGTCGTCAATTGGCTTACCTGTGGAATTGCTCAATGGTTCTCATTTAAACGAATTTGGGCATTTATAGACTTCAAAATGGATTTTTAGGTCCGTTGTTTGTCTGGCCATTTCTTGTCGCGGGACATTGCGCATGCCAACCAACCTCCGACAGAATCCAACGGAAAAAAGTCGAAACTCAAGCATTCTGACAGCAACTCAAATGAAGATAGCATGCCACTGTTTCAAAGTGATTAGTGTGAATTTTTATCAGCGTTAATTTTGCTATGAATATTTAGTGTTTCTCAAGAAATTGCCAACTCGTGCCAATCTGAGTGAACAAAATTTGAGGAAAAGAAGTCAAGAGCGAATACCCCTTCCGCCCATTTCGCCAACCATTGTTTTGTGCCAACTTTATCGGAGTGCTCTTAACGCATTTCCAAATTCAGAGGCAGAAATTCTTTCAAGTGATAACATTATTCGGAGTTTCGATTCCAATTTTTGGTCTTTAGGTCTCGGTCAAGACAATTCGCTAATTTTGTTGCATCTGTGGAATTTCATTAACGAAGACATTGGCGGACGATTGCAAACCTATTTGGGCTATTTGGTCACTGACCCCGAGGTTCAGGTGCCGCACTTTGCGCCACTTCAGCTGTTTGCCGACATTGCCTTCTCTCTGATCTCGTACAATTGAAGAGGCAAATAACGGGGGAATGAATATTTGTTGTTTTAGGATTCTCGACGAAAAGGAAATGTACGAAAGTGAGCGCCCATTCAACCGCGACCAGTACAGACAAATAGCACTGTTCGCTAACAAATTCTGCTTTCGGGCCATTTGGGATGAGTTGATCGGTCAATTGTTGGGGCTATGCATATTTTATCGTTCAGTCTCTGCAAATTCAGACTTTGAAAAGGGCCTGCCCAGCAAACTGTTCAATAGTTTGTATCAGCTGCTCCAAATATTGCACAACCGAGATTGTCGGCGACAATTTGTCTCAGATCTAAGCTTTTGGACAATCAATGAAGTGCCGCCGAAGCATTTGGTCGCCGAATTTGAACGAAGTGGTCCAAAGCAACGGGCGCACCTTTTGATGGAGAAAATGCCGCATATCATTCCGCTGCGAGATCGCATTGTGTTGTTTCGAAAACTCGTTTCGCAAGACAAGGATTTGATGGACCTGCCCACAACCATCATCACCGTGGAACGGTCTCGCCTAATCGAAGATGGTTGGATTTAGTTCAATCAATAATTCGGGAACAGTTTAAAAAGTTAAAAACTAATTCAGGCTATCGACAGTTGGGCACTTTGACCAACCAAGCCATTAGAGGGACGGTACGGGTAAAATTCATCAATCAGCAAGGGCTTGATGAGGCAGGAATTGATCAGGACGGCGTGTTTAAGGAGGTTAGGCCTTTCAAGTATAAATGCAAATTAATTTAAAAAATGTATTAGTTTCTCGAGCTTACGCTGAAGAAAATATTTAATCCGGATCTCAATTTGTTCAAGGTTATTTCAGACATTTATTTCAGTATACAAATGGTAACGATTTTAGAGTACGAATGAGAAATTGTTGTACCCTTCTTCCACTTCAAGCATTCAAGAAAACCATTTGGACCTCTTCCAATTTGTTGGGCGAATGCTAGCCAAAGGCGAGCAGAATTGTTTTGGATCCAAACATATTACGACATTTCTTTTTTAGCTGTCTATGAAGGCATATGCGTGGACGTGCAGCTCGCCCCCGTGTTGTTGGCCAGCGTTCTCAACAAACAACTGTATCCTTTCGATGAGTTGGCAACACTCGACCCGGTTCTCTACAAGAATCTCACCTACCTCAAGCACTATGCCGACTCGGAAGATGCGGCTGATTTGGAGCTAACATTTTGTTTCCAAGAGGAATTCCTGGGAAAGGTCATATTTGTTGTTTAGTTTTCCAGCACGACTAATTATAGTAATTGTGCACAGATTACCACGGTGGAGTTGATAAGCGGCGGAAGGGACATCAAAGTGGACAATGAGAACAAGTGAGCAGTAGTAGGAAGTAGAGATCGGAGCCGTACCGTAATACGGCCGTAAAAAGCCGTAACCCGTGCAACAGCATGTCGTAATGGATCCGTAATACGGCGGACAAAATTTTCGAAAAAAGCCGTAATACAGAAAATCCGGTTACTCCGATCCCTAGTATGAAGTGTCAGAATGTTGTTCATTCAATCCTCTTTTAGGATCTCTTATATTCATCTGATGGCACATTATCGCGTGATCAAACAAATTCGCGACCAGTCCAAGAATTTCGTGCTCGGGTTTCGATCTGTCATCCAGGAGAAATGGCTTTCACTGTTCAGCACTCACGAGCTCCAATTTTTGATTTCGGGCAAAACCAGGTGTCATCTCAATTGTTGAATCAATTGAAATAAAAGTCCAATTAAGTGACATTGATCTTGCGGATCTTAAAAAGAACGTGCAATATTATGGTGGCTTTCACACGAATCACCGTTTGATCAAGTGGCTTTGGTCCATTTTGGAACAAGACTTCACAATGGAAGAGAGGCGACTTTTTCTGAAGGTCGTAAATGATATTTATCGATTGCAGTGGGCTTTAAAACCCCCCTTTTCAGTTTGTCACCAGTTGTTCTCGACCACCGTTGCTGGGCTTCTCGTTTCTGGAGCCTTCTTTCTCGATTCGCTGCATTGAGACGTCCGATGACCTTGACCAAGGCGACACCCTCGGCTCAGTCATTCGCGGCTTCCTAGCCATCAACAAACGGAAACAGCCGGTCAACGAGCGTCTGCCAACGGCGTCCACCTGCTTCAATTTGCTCAAATTGCCAAACTACACAAAACGGTCCGTTCTGCTGGAAAAACTGCGATACGCCATCCACTCGGAGACTGGATTCGAATTGAGCTGATTTATTTGTAAAAAGCATTGTAAATACAAATGTGAGAGAATATCTCTAGTCGCCTGATCAACAAATCTATTCCCAGTCCGAATGCCCGAAACAACCCCCTACATGGCATAAATAATTGAATTCTCTAGTTTAAATAATATGATTATTGATTAGCTCTGGCTGTGTGATAGGCTGATAGGTGCCTGCTGATTTTTGTTTTAAGCAATTCGCGTCATTTAATTTTTTTCAAGCTTTGATTGGTTAAACAATGCCAGCCAAAAGTCGTGACGCCGATGAGAACTTTCTGGGTGGTTGGTTAAACAACTTCTTTCAATATTCTTACACGGATTATACACCGAAAGCGCTGGCCAACATTCCGTACTACCAAAAAATTTGGTTAATTAGCGTTTTCTCACTTTTTCAGCCAACCATATGTGGAGTATTTGATTTACTGTACCTTTAAATCAGCAGAACTTGCGGCATTTCTGGGCTAGTATTTAAATGTATACTCGTATAAATTCAACTTTACAATTTAGGAGGAATTATCGCTCGTCCAATCTATGCCTCCTATTTGTGGAAGAAAGTGGCGCCGGACAAAATAACACCAAATACACCGAAAATTATTGCAGCCACATGTCGAAAATTAAGCGTTCGTGGAGTGGATAAATTGGCGTTATAATATTATTTTCACACAATTTCAGGGACGATTGCTCCTTGGGTCATTTGCAGCGGCTCCACTATTTATGGCTGCCTCAATGTAAGATTCACAATCTCCATTTTTAAAAATACTATGTATCTTTCGCTAGCCACTTGAATGGTTACACGCGAAAGACTTTGACTGCTCGGTGTTACGAGATCAGATGCGATAAGAGGGTTCTCGTTCAGGTAAATATACAATCCATTCGCACACTAAAAATGCTTCGCTATACCCCAGGATCGTGCAGCGTTTCTGCTCGGTTTTGTGGGCTGGTATTGGAAGAGGTTTCAAGGCGCCGTTGACGGAATCAACATCGCACTGTTCTATTCCGTCTTATACGTGAAAGTGTTCAGCAAGTACACACACCCCTTCATGTTCATCACTGAGGGCTTGGAGCCCAGGCTGATGGAGGGACAGGGAAAATACCCGGGAATGGAGGACTTTCTCTTTGATTCGAGCGCCTTACTGCGCTTTGCGAAGAAAAAGATTGAGGAATTGAGTGCTGGCAAAGTGAAAGACGTATCTTGATTGTTCTGCACACAATAGGATTTCGATCTTTATTGTTTATTTGCTCAATAAAAACTTAACAAGTGCAATTAGATTACATGTATTCAAGAAGTGAATGTTTGCATCAATCCCATTTTATGGGACACTTGATGTGAAGTATTGCCTGAGCAGCGTCAAAAGTACATTCTGCACATTCATCCTCCACATTGAATGTGAGAAAGAAGTCTGCTACCACAACATTTCCATCGAGCAGAACCACCACTCGGTCATCGTTCATTTTTAGCGTGATCCTGAAGTAAGTGGGAATTGTCGCCACATTTTTCCTTTGGTTACCTGTTCAGTTCTTTGACAAGTTCGCCTTGTTGATCCCTGACTCGTACGCGAATATCCACGTACTTTCCGTCCAGCACTTGCGCTTTGAAATTCCTTGGTTTCTTTGGGGTCGTGTCCTCTATGTCGTCAATATCGATGTGTTCATCCACCCCATCTGCTGCATTTTTCGATTCGACTAGGACCACATTTGAAGTCTCTGCTTTGCTCCCACTCTCTTTAATTGTCGGATCCATTAGCGAGTTTAACGGTCGTTTCCGAATTCGCTGCACTTTCAGTTCACCGATGCTCTTTTTGTTGCGCAAAATCACTTGCTTTTTAACATCCAACTGGACACCATATTTGATGCTTATGCTTTCACAGATAATCCGCAACGTTATTTGGCGAAAGTATTCCGAGCTGCTGAGACGTTTGTGGAAAAACTCTGAATTGACCACAACATCAATCTAAAAAAACAATTATTAGTTATTGTCCGTTTTAATGGTGTTTCTTACCTTTGCCACCGGTTCACCAGTGTGATCTTCTGCCGAATCAAATTCTCCAATGCAGAGAGGGATGCGATAGGCGTCGGGATCTTGCTCAATGATTTTTGCGACCGAATCTTCTTCCAAGTCAATCCTCTGCGGCGGAGGTCTGCAAATGGTGCAACAATCTACGGGTTCCCGTAACACAAATAGTTGTCATTAGTCATTACAATTCGATGCAATGAACAATATTAATAAACAATTTGTTGGTGCTCTCGGCAATGAGTGAAGAAGGCATTTGGGGCTAAACAACCATTTTCGATCATTTTTCCCCAAAAATGCTTACATCTCTGAATTTTATGCAGAGGCCTGGAGTAGGAGTCACAGACCAGGTTTCATCGTCATCGTCCCTCTTCTCAACAATCAATGGCCCTTTCGCTTTTGGCATAGGTATTTGGGAGACAGATCTCTGAATTCTGGAGGTCTGAACCAATAAAAACAACACATTAACGGACATAAAGAAATAAAAATTTGGACGATTGGATAATTCTCCAGATTATGCGTAAGCCACTAACATTTTCATAAATGTTTGAATTCTTTACTATGCAATTCAGTGCCATAATGAACAGATAAACAATATTTAACCGAACCAAATAGGCCAAATAAGATAATTTATATACGCATTATTCCTTTCGTCGCGCCATCAAAATATAGCGAGCAGTGCAAAGACAGAATAGAGCAGAGTGCAAGGGTATGCAACAAGTAGCCTCTGGCCTGGAAATTCCAAACTCAATCATTCGAAAAAGCACATTGCGTATAAATAGTAAGTGTACCATTCATTGAAAGAGCAATTGAGAAAAGTTTGGAAGAAGAGATACCACTCCACAGGACTGCCAATGTCACAATCGCATAGCCAACAATTCCCTGCAAAGGCATGCTGACATGAATAGATTGAATTTTTTTGACCTGTAACGACAGGACAGCGGCAAGCAGGGAGAGCAAAGACATTGGCAACAGGCAATAGCCGAGCACACTTGCAGTGTTGGTGAAAGAAATCGACCGCTGTTCAGCGGCCATCAAATTCAATAAAGCGTACATGCCCGTGCATCCAATTAACCCGATTCCGTAAATATATCCAAATTGCACCTGGAAAACCATTATAAATAGAAAAATAGAAACTCGAACAACCTTCCCGTGCAGCAATAGTGAAGCACCGAAAAGAAGACAAAACACAAGGGGACCCGCCAAGTCTTGGTCAGCGATCACCTGAAACGGCAAAAATGAAGAAGGACCAATAAAGGTTCAGGTCCGGCGCCAGAAGGTTGGCAGACACCGAAAAATTTAAATTTTTTCTGGCGCCGGGCCGGGTAACGTTAAAATCAGTACATCAGTAGAAGCGTTTCCCATTGGGTTCAGAACAGCGAGTGTTTTCAGCCGAATGTGGTCAAAATTTATTCCGAGCTCTTCAAGCAGCGGCGGCTCATTCTCAAAATCATCGTCAAAAGCTTTTGCTACAAAAAAATTAGTTTGAACAAATTTAAATTCCAAGTCAATACCAGCGGGCTGTGCGGGCGCTGTTGGAATGAACATGTTCGGCTGTTGCGCGTAATAATTATTGTAGTACTGATTGGAAGACGCATTTGTGGAAGCGCCATCCATTCCACATGCACCAGTGTAGAAATCTGAAAAATAAAGAATAAACAGAACAATACAAGAATTTTGAATTTTATTCCCGAAAACCTGTATTTTGGTTGCTCCCATTGCCATTTGGGATTGGTGATTGTCTCGATGTTGCCTCTCCATTATACCAAATATCTTGTTGTGGATATGCTGCTGGCTGAGGTGAAGTTTTTCTGTTGTCATAATATCCGTAAGGATCAGTCATTTTAAGTAATTCGAAATGCTGAAAGGTAGGTAAGAGTTAAATTTAAAAATAAACATAATAGAATATATTAGACTGTGCCCCGCCGGGGTGGGCTAGGCGTTAGGCTTACTTACTAAGCTAATGGCCTAATGGCTAAAAACAAAAATCATTGAACGAAGATTGAAATTGAGAACAAGGAGCAGCAGCACGCACCATGCAGCACTGCAGCAGTTGAGCAGTTGAAAACGAAAACGCCATTTTCACTTTTTGGCGGAATGTTACATATTTTTTAAAAATTAGCCAAGGTACGTACTAGCATGTTAAAAGTTAAAAAAAACGAGCGATCGGCCGCCGCTAACCGCTAAGGCAATAGAATTGACTACAGACTAGTAGACAAAACAAATTTTGATTTAGAAAAAAAACATGTCTCATTCGGAAGATGCGACAATATCAGCTGATGAAAAGGAATTGAAAAAACTCACTTCGGACGAGTCGACAACAAATGATTGTAAATTTGAAATTAAAAATGATTTAGTAAGAGTTTTTCACAATAGTGATAGAACACTTTACGGAAGCTGTGCTGGAAAATGTATTCATAACCACAGCCTTCAAAGTCCATCGAGAGAGAGCAGTAAACAAATTGGCGGGACTGGAGGTAGAGATTAAAACGGAAATAGCCGATGAAGATGCAGAAGAGGGGCCTTCATCGCCGAGTCGAAACACTCGAGGAAAAGGTTCAATTAATTGGCGAAACCGGAACGCGGACTGCAAGTGCAAATGTTTTGTGTGCCATCGCATGATCGCCGCGGTGCGATTTGCGCCCCACTTGGAGAAATGCATCGGCATTGGCAGGGCGGCAAGGTTCCAATCAGTTTAATTGATCAACTGAAGTTGCCTTCTGAAAATCAGAACGCGTCGACGGAATGCACCGGCCATTGATGCATTTGTAATTCCTACCGCCTACAGTCGAACCACTCGCTCTTCCGCCTTGCGTGCGGCAACCAAAGTCACTTCTTCGTCCCCATCAACATCGGTCAACAAATTTGAGGAAGTTCCGCTCAAAGATGTCATAAAAGAAGAACAAATGGAAGAGGGCGAGGGCGAAGAGCCTTTGCGAGAAAGGCTGAGAAATAAAACAAAAGCATCCACGGCAATAAAAAAATAATTATTTTTCCAAATAATTTCCATTGTTGTTTTATTTGATGCGTGCCAATGTTAAATGTTTTTAATACAGTTTTTATACACAATTTGATTCACACGGTTATGAGAGCTATTATTCAACGCGTGACAAGTGCAAGCGTTGTCGTGGAAAAGGAAGTGGTTAGTCCCTTGGTTTCTTTTGTTCTCTAAATTCTACTTTTTTTTAGATCTCTTCTATCGGACGTGGGATTTGTGTATTGATAGGCGTAAGCAGAGAAGATGACGACACTGACATTGAATATATCTCAAGGAAATTGACCAACTTGCGCTTGTTTGAGAACCCAGAAACGGGCAAACGATGGGACAAATCGGTCAAAGATCTCAATTTGGACATTCTATGCGTAAGCCAGGTTCGGGGCTTGGGTTTTCCAAATTCAATTTCCAATGCATTTGACATTTCAGTTTACGTTGCATGCCATTTTGAAAGGCAACAAACTCGACTTCCATCGTTCGATGGATCCCAGCGAAGCACCACAATTCTATACCAAGTTCATGGAGACGCTGAGAGCTACATATCTTCCCGAACGAGTCAAGGTCCGATAAATCAATACTTATATTGATTTTATTTCGATCGCTAAATTTAAGGACGGCAAGTTTGGTGCGATGATGTCTGTTTGCATTGAAAATGACGGCCCAGTGACCATCACAATTGACAGCAAAAGGGGGGAATAGCCGCAATGACCAGATGAGCGATCACTGATTAGTGATTAACTGATTAACTTTATATTGAAGATTCAGTTTTATTTTAGACTTTTTAAATTATATAAGGGCGTGTCAAAGAATGGTGGATCAATGCTTCACAACCATCATTCATCAAGTTTCATTGATAGTAAAGTTCAAAGTTAAATCCATCGTGAATTTCGTAATCCTAAAAAATGTTTTAATAAAGGCGATAGGTTCATATTTCATGCTATATTTAGGCATCAAACGGGATTAATTGAAAATTTCTTTTTTTTTTGCAAACCTGGAGCGTAATTTGGTCCTTGTAAACATTGTACCATTTCTTGAGCACGAGTTTGTCGGGTCTAATTTTTTAAATCAATATATACATATATTGAGTGAATGACCTTGTCCCAATTTGTGCTGCGACTAATTTTTTTAAATCGCCTATAGTGTCCGTCGGATTGCATTTGATACGAACCTTCTTGCCAAGGCGGTCTAAAATTTTGAATTAGCTCTGCTCTATCTTTCTTTTTGCCATTTACTGTGATTTCGATCATAAAATTGTTTCCTGTTTAAAAATTAAACAAATAAATCGAAATGTGCACGTGAAATTATGGACATGTTTGGGGGAGCTTCCGATTGGAGAAGTTGGATGGAAATGGAGAGGTTGGAAAATGGAGAAGTTGGAGTGACCAATCAATATATTTCCATATTGCCTTTATATTACTAAGTTCAAATTTAAGGACAGCAAATTTAGAATTTAGTGCGATGATATATGTGTGCATTGAAAATGACGGCCCAGAGGTCATTTAAATTTGAATGCCTTCAATTTCCAAAATCCTCAACACTTCTTCACTCATTTATAGTCTTCTCCCATTCCCATTGCACTTGCACCTCCACCGCAAAGACCTCCATACAGGCCGTTCTGTTGACAGAGTTGGCGAAGAGAGTCTGTCAACTGTTTCTTCCACTTGGTCCTGGAACTCGCTTTTGCACAAAAATATTCCCAATTCCATTCACCGTCTGTTCTGGAACCACGTCTTCACTTGGGTCTCGGTCAGCCCCAAATCCCTTGCCAGTTGCACTCGCTTCTGCACACTCAGATATTTGTCCGCCTGCAAAACCCCTTTTATTGTTTCTTTTGTTTCTTCTTCTTTTACCTTAAAGGCATCTTCCAAGATGTTTAACTGAGTGGCAGAATAGGCCTTTTATTAAACAGTTGTTTGATCCGATCCAAACACTTGCAATTTCGATTGCTTTCGCTTACTTGTCTCGGCTTCCTGTCTGTTGCCCGACGCCTTGCTCGACTGTACTCGTGCTTGCGAGCTGAATATTTTGGGAAACTATTAAATGCGTAATTCAGCATAGCACATCTTTTATCACCGTTGAGACCGAACAACACTTGCAATTCGGCCAATGTTGGAGTGGGCGGATTCGTTGTTTCCAGTTGTACGGCTGGGAATTGGAGTGGCGAAATCGGCACGATTGGCAAGGCAACCGTAGTGAATGGGCCAGACGTTTGCTGATACGAATTTGAAGCATTTCTCTCATCGCCATTCTCCATATTTCCGTTGCCATCGCTCAGAATACTGCTGATGCTGAAGAAGGACATTCGGACAAGTGCCAAATGGAAAAATGAGTGCGCAGCAGCGCCATTTGCCGAAATTTATACAGTCTTTGTATTCTCCCTATTTGCATGAAATTCCAGCCGGACCTCCATTGAGCGTGCGAATTACTGCATTTTTGTTTGACGTTAAACTTTTTAGGCCATTTTCGTTTATCCTTACTAATTGACCCTTTCCTTTCTTGGTTATGGGAAAACAAACAAATGAGTAGAGGAAAGGGAAATGCACTTAATTTGGGCAAAGGAATTTTTGATGAAAGCCGAAACCGACAAGAAATGAGTTTCACTAAAAAGCCATCCAAAACTTGGTCTATGGCTGTAAAGTCAAGGTTTAGCCCAAATTTCGATTGCCCCGTTTCTGAAGTTCTTTGTATAATATTTCGTTGTCATAACAACAAGCATTCGAAGGCACTCAGTTGTCAATAGCCAATAAATGTCAGTTGTCAATAGCCAATAAATGTAAAATTGTCCCTTCCTTCCATAAATTGCTTAGCCGATAATTGTGCAATGCATTCCTTCGAATGCTCCGTTACAAACGGCTAAAAGATCAATTGGAACTGGAGATGGAAAGGCTCAGCAACCAAACGCCTCAACAAGTCACATCGAGTAGCAGCAGACCGGCATCCCGGCTTTCATCTGGGCGACACCAAGAGGAGTTTCACAGTCAGTTCAGCGAGGAAGATTTTCAGCGGGAACTGCGCGAGTCAGGGTAGGCAAAACATTCGATATAAATAAAATGGCAATTTTCTTTGTCGTCCAGCTCTAAAGTGGTTGGACCCGGTGGAGTGTTCATGCCGCGCAGAGAGGAATTGGGCCGACTGCTGGACAATGGCGAAGACAGCATTTCAGTGATGTGCTTCACGTGGAATTTGGCCGGAAAGGTGAGGTCATCACAAAACCCCAAAGACACAATCCTCTAATTGTAACAGTCCTCTTATCCATTCAGTCCAGTCTTTCGCTTCCTCAGCTCAATTCGTTGTTCGCAAAAATGTCGCCACGGGAACGGCCTTCGTTGATTGCGTTGGCGCTTCAAGAAGTCCCCCCGTCCACACTGTTGTCCCTTCTCGAGTATAGTTCCTTCAAACAAAGTTTATTGTTTGCAGCAAATTCCACGCCTCCGTGGTGCAGTCGGTCGGTCAAGCACTGACCACAACGCATCGAGTGTTCTGCTGGGTGCGCAAATGGTCCCAAATGCTGGTGCTGTTCATAAGGCGCAGACTGAGCCTGTTCACTTCACGTAGCCATTCATTCCCCTTGCCCAATCTAAACACACAATCTTTCACCAACCAGATCCAGAATACCGATTTGTTGCCGGCACCAATATGGCGCGTCCCTTCCGCACTAAGGGCGCAATTGCCATTTGTTTCCGTGTGCTTCAGTGCCGTTGCGTATTCATCGGTTTGTGTTTGCCTCATTCCATTGTTGTAATCTATTTTTTCAATTTTAGCGTGCCATTTGACGCGTAAGGATCTTTTTCAGTTTTTGACAAAAACAAAACTCTATTATTGCGCAGATGGAAAATTGGAAGGTCGAATACTGGATTACCACAAAATGGTGTGAAATTTCTGAAAGATGAGATGAGCCATAATCACGCCGTTTAGGCGCGTTCTTTTGATTTTGAATGGCGTCCACGCGGCAACAGCGCCGAATGCGCCAATGTATTCTGGTTCGGCGACTTGAATTTTCGCGTGCGACGCACAGTCGAGCTGGAAGCGGTGGCCAGAAATTTGCAGGAGCGACTGTTCCGGCGCCAGGCCGATTTTGAGGCGTTGCTGACACACGACGAGCTGAGTGAACAACGACAGAAGGGTAAACAAGTAAAATCTGTGCAGTTACATTGTGTTATTGCTAATTGGTTGAAGGTTTGTTCGAAGGATTTCGCGAGGGAACCATCAAGTTCCCGCCAACGCACAAGTTCATGCTCGGCACTAGCCTGTACGCCCCCAACCGGATGCCCTCCTACACAGTGCCTTCACTTATTGTTCACATTCCAATCCCCCCATATTTACAGGATCGTGTGCTGTTTCGGTCCTTTTCCTCCGACTCGCCCCATTCCCTGGTCGCAGTGCGCTATGACTGCATTTGGGAAGTGACGTGCAGCGACCACAAGGTCTAAGCATCAATAGATGACTGCTCAATTGAAAGGCTTAATCTCTAATAACTTCAGCCTGTCTACTGCACATTCAGGATGCGAGTGTTGCGCAAAAACCAAAATGGCAGTGAGGGTATAAAAACTGTAGCTGGAAAGAACGGAAAGATGCCGAATGGGCACATCAAATGGCAGAACGCAAATTGAACACTTTATTGTCTCTAAGTCTACATGGTAAATGATAAATATTACAGTTGAGAATGGTTGACAATTGATAATGGATCAAAATAGTAAAATCGGTTAGCAATAGAGGTGTGTGTGTGAAAAGATTATTTGGAGTTAATGTGTCAGGTACTGTTCTGGTTCTGTGTCATTTAGCAAACTTAGTGCAAACAAAATGCAATTAGTCCATTTGATGGGAATGGGAGAAGAAGAAGATAATAATAAATTCGTAGGCTTGGATCAGAAATAGAGAGTGCTGAGAAACAATGCGAAACATGCAAAACTGTTAAATGAGATGATGTTCGTTAGATGTTGAGTTTAGCGATCAGATAAGGGAAATACGGGGGAGGCATTCCCATTCTGTTTAAAGCTGCTCTTTCTTCGTCGCCATTCCATTCGGAACTGGGTCCTTTTCCTCGCCTTTCTGCACCCTCGAGTCCGATGTGCCATTTTTGCCGCCTTCACCTGATTCCTCCGCATTCTTTCCGTGCATGATTGAATTCGCTATTTGGCCCATCAGATCACTGTCAAAATATTTTTAATTCCCCCTTTAAAGCTCCCAACTAACGTGGTCTTCACTTCGAGCTGCTGCTCTCGTTTGCACTTCTCCTGTATCCAAATGTCGTGTCGCTCCGACTTTTTCCACCTGTAGTAGAAAGCGACCATTTCGCCGATTGTGCGGTCTTCCAACTGAAAGCGATTTGCCTTATTTTCAACAAAATTGTTGAATGTTAACTAACAAAGTCGCGGCGTATTTTCCAAAAGTGTTTGCCGTGCTCCAGCATTCCTCGCTCAAATGCACTGCAATCCTCGTCCGACCATTGGCGCCAAGGCCCGGGCGGCCAAGTGCACCGAGGCGCGTTCACTGACTTCAGCGAGGGCCAATCAAATGGGGCTTTGGCCTTGGCCCGTTTGACGTCGTAATTCTCCTTATTTAAAAGAATATTAAAAATATCTTTTAAAAGACAGACTTGTAATAGCGCTAATAGTGCATTCTCGTCATCCGGCACAAGTCCGCTCGCTAATATGACGTTGGAACTTTTGTCGCTGCGTCGTCGATTGGCCGGTCCGTTCTTTGCCGGCTGTTTTTCGCCTGCTCGGATTTGTTCGCATTCCAGCAGGTAGGAGATCACGCGCTGTTCAGGGCAGCGCTCAGGCGAAGGCATCCAGAGCACTTCGGATGTGCATTCATTGGACGGGTCGGCTGATGTGGACTGTGCGCCCATGTGCAATTTTGGCAGTTCAGCGACCTTTGGTAGTATGTAATTAAAATTTTAATTCATAGAACTAGAACCTGGTACTCCGGTCCCACACGTATTTCCTTCTTCCACAATTCCGGCGGTATGTAATCCTCGGTGTCGTCCTCCTCCAAATCTTCCGGTTTGAAGTACGTGCCTAATGTCTGCGTCAGAGATTCACATCCCGTCGCAATTGTGCCAAAGATCTTTCCGCGCAAACTGCCCGCCAGTCGATTGGAAGACGAAGAGGACGAGGGCTGCGCAAGCAGTTGATCTTCATCGATCGTCGCTGCATTTTCTCCTTCGCCTTGTGAATCGTTCTCATCCTCTAGGTTGGGATCTCCGTAGTATTTGCGCTGCAACTCTTCAATGGACATTTCATTTTCCGCTTGCAATTCCTTCAGCTCAGAGTCATAGTCTTCGTTCAGTTCATCCTCATCCTCGTCGAGTGTTGCTAAAAACTAAGACAATTTTCTATACATTCCAATTGTGCATACCTTCATCGTCCTCCTCGGCTTCATCCTCATCGCAATAATCGCTCTGGGTGTCTTCCGCTTCTGCCATACCGTTATTTTTAGGTGCGTCAAGTTTGAAGAAATGTCTGAACTATTTATTTAGAGTTCAAAGTATGGAAATCAGGAGGTAGTTAGATGGGGATGTATAAAAAAATAAAAAGCGATTATAAAGAGAGATGGATAAATAAGATATTTATTTTTTTATTTTATTTATTCATTGCAGGATACATGTGTGGTATCACTTATACAATGTGAATAAAAAGGGGGTTTAAGTTGGGGTG
>VAHH01000928.1:0-17526 GCA_013357305.1 Radopholus similis | reverse complement strand
TCCCCCATTTGCAGGAACCCATCAGGAGCTGATGGCCGCCAAGGGCCTCTACCACGAGATGAACCAGTTGGACACGTGAACCACGCGAACGGGGAAGAACCCAGTGCCCAAACCGATCCGAATATCCAACACATCATGTCCATTCCATAGCTCTATCATTCATTCATTGGCGCACATTTTGTGTGCCATTCATTGTTCCAAATCCACATGCACTCCTCGCTCGCTTCTCCAACTCCCATCACCATTTGTGTGCCCCACCCAATCGGCATCAGCACGACACCTCACCCCACACATTTTGTGGGCCCTTCCTGTTCCGCCCCCGTCCACACATTTGTGCTGTTGTGTGTCGCCACATCCCCATCCGCAGCGCTCCAAAGCTCCAAACCCAAATTGCCGCTTTCCTCTCCTCACTCCCCGTTGGCCCATTTTCTTATTCCTCCCATTTCTGACGCAAAAGGAGGAGGAGGAAAGGGGCCCCCGAAGAAGGGAAGTGGGCGCGCCAAATGGGAGGGGAAACTGACTCTCGCCCTACGTCCTGAAACAACAAACGCAGAAACGATGAGAATTGAGAAGGGGCCTCCTTGGCGCTGCCGCCCATCGCTGCCAGAGCGGCCAGCAAAAAACCCCTTCGGCAAAGAGAGGAAGACAAATGAAAGCGAGAATGGACGGATGGGGAGGGTAGGAGAGGATATGCATTCGGGATGAGATTTGGCGGGAAGGAGAAGGTAATGTGGGCAACGGGATAAGAGTGCAGCGGCGGCACGACGGCGCGGACGAGAGTGCCTTTGCCTCCCACAGCCGCCGTTCTCGCTTTCAGCCCGCCAACAATCAGCAGCAGCGGCGGTGGTGGTGGCACTCTGCCGTCGCAGCAATGTTTCTCGCCAGCCGCTGCCCCACAGTTGGCCGTGTGTGGCGTGCGGCACGCACGCACACGCCGAAATCGATGCGGCTGAGCGGTGGGGATTAGAGCGGGCAGACGCAAGTGCCGCACAGCATCCCTTGGGCGGCGCCCGCCGGCCATCGCCGCTCGCTCTGTTTGGCTGCAGCGGCGGCCGGGCCAATTTCGCCGCTCCAATGGCCGGCCGGCCAAACAGCCCTTTGGCTGCCACCGCGTCCTGGGCCTTCTCGCCGGCGCAGTCCGCCGCGTTCATTCCATTAGCCCCCGCCCTTTTTGCCTTTTGCCAAATCCACCCCCGGCGGCACGCCCAAATCGATTCCGTTTTTTCTCCCTCGGGGCCGCCGCCGTCGTGGTGCCCAGCCGCTGTTTGTGCTGCTGTGCGTTGTTCTCGTCGCCGTCGATGGCAACCGCCGAATCTATTCCTAATTAACTTTTCCTCCCGTCCGCCGAATTAATTCGTTCACCCAACGTCTCCCATTGGGCCCCCATAAAATTAATAATGCAGCCGGAATTTTAATCAAACTGCCGCCTTTGCTCTGCTGTCTGCTGCTGGAATTTTGCGAAAACACGATAACAACGTCAGCCATTCCCATCCAGCAACAGAACTCTCCATTCTGCTGTTGTGGTCCGCAATTCTGACGTAGCCATTGCGGCGGAATCCACCCCCAATCGGTTGCAAGAGCTGCCCTGTTTCGGTCCACCTTTTGTGTTCTTGCGTCCCCAGTACCCCCTTTGTGTCCGCATATGTATGACATCCCTTCTTCCTCTTCCTCCTCCAGCCAACCTTGAACCCTAAACTGGAACTGGAGAACCTACTCTTCAATTTCCAGCCCAAATATTCTTCTTCCGATTCGGCATCATACTTGTGCGTCAGTTCTCATTTCCCAACACATTTTTGTCCATTGCTCAGGTGCGCGGGGGCTAAGTTGATTTGTGCCAACCGAACCGGAACACTCTATTTGGCGCCGCCGAATTGGCAGCCCTTCCGCCGAATGGGCGTCACCAGCCATCCTCCGCACGGCAATAAAACAACATGGTGATGGTGGTGTCGGAGCGCTAGAGCCGCTGCGCGAATGGCGCCCATCCCCCAACAGCCTGGGCCCTCCGATCCGGGCAGCGCCGCCGACGCGATGATGCCCGACCTGTCCCACCTGAGCGAGGAGGAGCGCCGCATCATCCTCGGAGTGATGCAGCGCCACACAGCCGAGAAGCAGAAGGAGGAGGAGGTAACCCGAAACACACAGCAATTGCACCTGCCCTGGTTGTTCAGATCGCGCAAAAGGGGGACAGAGAGTTGCGGGACATCGAGCGCCAGATCCAAGAGAGGAAGGAGGTTGCCCAGCGACTGATGTGAGTCCCTCTTAACTGCCCCACCCAAAAATCACCCGTTCATCGATTGAAGCGGAACTCAGGACGACGCCATCTGCCAAATATGCCAGGTCCACTTTTAGGGACATTGACTTTGAATTAGTTTTCAGAAGACAAAGTTTGCGGACGGCATCGGCCACAAGTGCTTCTACTGCCAGCTGCGGTCGTGTGCCCGTTGTGGCGGCAGGACGACCAGCAAAAACAAGGTAGGGGAGAACAGAACGAACCCAGTGGGCATCTTCTGCTCAGACCATTTGGGCTTGCTCGCTGTGCCAGAAGCGCCAGCAGATCCTGGCCAAGACCGGCAAGTGGTTCCAAGAGGCGGGCGCGGGCCAACTGGCGGAGAAGCAGACGTGAGTCCGACACTACCGGATGCAAAAACAATTAAAAACATCCGACGCCATTCCTGTTCAGGACGCCCACCGCGTCTCCATGCACAGCCACAGCGCCACTGGGCCGTCAGCTGTCCGATCAGCCTCCTCAGAGGCGCTCCTCCGTCTCCAGCGGAGACCAGCGACGCCAGTCCTTGAGCGAGCGACACCAGCAGCAGATGCAGACGGACAGTGCGCTGAAGAGGCAGGGCACACTGCACCGCCAGAGCTCCGTGGAGGTCAGAAAAACAAACTTTGGAATTCCAACTCCAATCACAAAACACATCCGAACTCCGTTTGACTTGCCATTTTGGTATCACATCACAATTTAAAATGGGCCAGCTGAAACTGGAACCACAAATACACCGAAACACTGTTAGGACCAGCATGGCCAGCTGACGCTGAATGGCGGCCAGCGCGGCACAATGCCGCTGTCCGCGTCCACCGAGGAGCAATTGGCGGCCAGCACCAACGGCCAGATGCAGCGCAAGTCCACTGGCGCAGGACAACAGACGGCGGAACAGCAAATGCAGATGGAGCGGGACAGAGAGCGACAAATGGCAGCAGCAGCGATGGAACAGCAACAGCCCAAACAGAGGCGAGTGAAAATCCCAGAAGACGACCGAAGACGGCAATGGCAACAACAGAATTGGGATTGATTTTGACCCGTTTTAGCTATGCCCTGACGGCGGAAGAGCAACAACTGCGTCCGACCAACTCGGCCAGGAGTGCTGCCGCTGCCAGGCCGAGCAGCGGCGGCCAGCTGCAGGAGCCGATAGGCGTCCGGGGAAGACAGCGCTCGATGGAAGAGGCGCAACACTCGGCGCGACAGTCCCCCAAAACATCCGCTGGTGAGTCTGGTTTCCTCTGAGTGCACATTCGGACCATCACCGAGAGAGCGCAAATGAAAGGGGATAGGCAAAATGGCCGCGTCACTCGCCTCAGCGGAGGAGGCCTCTGGTCCCCTTTTGGTGTCAAGCGAGATGGCGCCATTTGGTGGTGGAGGCAGCCACTTTCAATTAGTGTCCGTCGGCCAAATTGCCCGGACATCCTCTTTGGGGCCCACGAGTGCGCTTTTTGCGGTCAAAGCCGTCGCTGCACCCCCCGTTTCGCTTTCAGCACGCGCAGTGCCGTCATCTTCCGCCGGCAGCACTGCTGGGGTGGGGCCTGTGCCCGCCGCCGTTCCCCCACCGGACTCGTCCACAACCATGGCCTCAACGATGATGGCGGCCAGCCGCCAGTCCAGCACCGCCGGCGTCGCTCCGTCTCCGATGCGCCGCCGCACCAAGACAGCCGCCAACCACCACAGGCAGCAACAGCAGCAGCAGCTGGCCGTCTGCTCCTCCTCCTCCGACGACGAGATGAGTTCGCCCAAACCGAGTGGCACCTCCATGCCGAAGCAGTCCACCGCGCACCAACAGCCCCAGCCCGCAGTGTTGCCGCTGCAAAGCAACTCTCTGAACACAGCTAGGACGGGCGGTGCGGAGACGGACTTCTCCGAGAAAGGTGAGCCACATTTGCTGTGCCATTCATTCCGCACTCTCGCACTTTGCACTTTCCCCAGAACTGCTTCGCTACATCTACGACAACGCCCATCCGAGCGCCAAGAAGGCGGCGGCCGCATCGGCCAGAGGTGGGTTTTGCGCGCTGTGAGAAACAAAACGGTCCCCTGCCAAATGGCCGCTTAATTGCTGGGCACGCGCGCCGCTGCGTTTCCGCCGCTGCCGCCCTTGTTTTTGCCGCTCGGCCCTCGCACGTCACAACCGCCGAATGGCGAACGGCGAATGAGCAGGGAGCGAGAACGACGGTCCGCCATCCGCCCGTCTCGTCGTTCTTTGTGTCGCTACGGCCATTTGGGCCGGCCAATCCCCCGCATTCTGCGCTGTTGCCCGGCCCTTGGCCGTCAGCAGGCTCCGGGGCCAAGCTAATTACGGGCATCCGCCCTCCGCCGGCCCACCTCCTCCCCCGCCCTCTCCATTCCAGCGTGGCCCCAAACAGCATCGATTTTCGGCGTCCGCCGAGTACCCATTCCATTGCTCCATCCCCGCTCGCGCTCTTTCCGGGATTATGGCGCACTCTCGCCAGCCCGTCACGGCACACACAATCCACTTTTGCCGCACTCGGCCGCTGGACTCAATTAGGCGCGAATAATCCGCACCAGCCGACGGCACCACTCGCTTCGGGGTTCGCTCCCCGGTGGAGTGGACGAACGCAAAAAGGGTGAAGCAGACAGCGGCACAAATCAATGTGTTTTTGTGCTTGCCGGGCGCAAAAGTGTCGCGGCGGCGCACATTTGCGGGCCACGACCGTTTTTCCATTTTGCACGCGAGACCGAAAGCAAAGAAAGCCACGAAGCCGGTCAGCCAGCGCCATTCGTTTGTTGCCTTTCAGCTCCAGGAGCGCCTTTCTTCGTGCACACCCACTCGCTGGACCTGTCGATGAGTGCCGCCACCGCTGCGCAAGCACCGACCCCCGCGGCCACGACCAGCTCCCCGCCTTCGAATGCACTTGCCCGCCGCATCCGCAACTATCTCTCGGTACATTGGGTGCAGAACTGGAATTGGGTTCTCCCGAAAAGGGGGTCTAGCCGAGCCGTCCAGAGCCAAAACATTGGAACATTGGAACAAAACCCATTTACTGTGACAGCCGAACAGATGTTTGTGCTCCCATTGCACCTCGTCCGTTCAGAATCCGGCCGTTTCGTGGCAGCCCTCCGCCGACCAGCGCCGTCTGATTGGGCACATTGTGCTGCACAAACCGAGCGCCTTGAGCGGCGCAGCCAACTCGTCGGCGGCCTCCTCGCTGGCGCACAGCTCGCTTGACTTCGGCGTCAAGGTGGTCGGGGGGCGCAATCCGGCCAACGGACGGCTGGGCGCGTTCGTGTCGCGTGTGAGGCCCGGCTCAGTGGCGGACACGGTGGGACAGCTCAGAGCGGGTAATGATGCCCCATGAGAAGTGGACTGAATGTTGAACACGCGGTTTAGGCGACGAGGTGCTGGAGTGGAACGGCCACTCGCTGCAGAACGTCACTCCCGAGGTGAGTGAACTCCTCCGATTGAGTGGCACCGCATGTCCCTGTGCAGACGGTATACAACATTGTGCAGTCGACCAAGGGGGACACGCGTCTGGAGCTGATCGTGTCGCGGCCCCTGCCGGCAGACGGGGACGATTTCTTGAATGTGCGCCGGCGAGTGCGCGACCAACAGCAGCAGGGGGGCGCACTGCCGCACTCCCAGTCCCTGACTGCCGCGTCGCCCTTCGGCACGCCTCAGCAGCGCTTCTCGCGCAGGGCGCCCTCCCCGCTGGTGCTGCACAACGCCGCCGCAGCAAGGGCCGCTAGCATGGGCAGCTACTGTGAGTTGGGGGAGAAGCGAAGAAAAGCGGACCTCACTAATCGGGGTTAACGTCGAATTGATCCGACTGGAGGACTTAAGGGATTTAAATATAAGATTTGTGTGTTCTCAGTTGACCCGATGGCGTCCGCCAGTCGGCCGCCCACTCTGCCGGAGACGGGCTCTCCGGCCGAGGGACAGCGTGTGTGCGGCCGCGTGGAGCTGTCGCTGCTCTACCTGGGCCAGAAGCGCGAGCTGATCATCTCGCTGAACCGAGCCGCCGAGCTGCAGCTCCGTCCGGACGGCTCTCTGCGCAACCCGTACGTGAAGCTGTTCCTGCTGCCGGACCGGAGCGAGCGAAGCCGCCGCCAGAGCAAAGTGTGCTCCGAGTCGCTGGCGCCCGTCTGGAGCGAACACTTCTTCTACGAGGAACTGGACGAACGGCAGCTGGCCGCCCGAGTGCTCGAAGTGAGTGGGCGCTTGATGCGCAATTTGCCCTTTTCCCAGGTCACTGTGTGGGATTTCGACCCGTTCGAGTCGCACTGCTTCCTGGGCGAAACGCTGATCGAGCTGGCCAACGCGCCGCTGAACAACCAGTCCTTTGCGTACTTCCTCACCGACATGGACGACGACAACCCCATCCGCATGGTCCCCCCGTCGACCACTTTCACACATCCCTTGTGCCGTTTCAGCGACTTCGCCAGCGCCGCTACTCATCGTTAACACCCCCAATGGGACACAGGAGCAGGTCCCAGATGAGCTACCCCGCACAAAAGCACTCGTTCGCGCGCTCTCATGGTCGGACAACGGGAATGGGGGAATTGGGCGGAGAGTGCCTCCTAACCCCGAACAACCCTTTGCAGAGGGCAGGGACGAGTACTGGGAAGCGGAAGAGCGTGGCTGGAACAACTCGCACTCCGTGCACAACATCCCGGTCGGTGGCCAATAATACACTCCCTCCCTCATGTTTCACCTCTTTTGCAGTACTACGTATCTCGGGCCGGCGGAGGCAGTTTCCCCTCGGCCATCGCCGACGACGCGTTCTGGCCCACCGCCGAGGAGGATTGGACGCGCAACGGCTACACCGGGGACGAGGAGCAGCTCTACTGGCACCGGCAGGACGGCGCCAAGCAGCGCAGACGCGTGCCCAACGGCTACCTGTCCGACCACGAGGTCGAGTGGGGCGGCGGCGAGACAGAGCGCAGGCGCAGGGAGCACCATCGCCAGAGGTCACTCCCTCTTCTGTTCTGCCCCAATACGGAACCACCGCTCTCCAGACATCGGCACCAGCACCACCGCGGCGGAGAGCGCGGCGCCCAGCGCAGGCCCCAGTCGGCCAGTGCGCTGCGTAACATCGCCCAGTGGGAGCTGAGGCACGGGGCCGGCCCGGGGCCACAGCAGTCCGCCGCAGCGGCGAACTACTACGAGCAGGAGGACGGCGAACCGCCGGGCGCCAGGAGGCAGGCGAAGAGGACCACGCGGCACCAGGAGCTGCGCGAGCAGGAGGCCGCCGGCGGAGGGGGCTACGGCTCCGATGGCTCCGTGGAGACCCTGATGAGTGTGAACTCGGCGCAGAGCATGCAGAACAAGTGGGCAATGGGACTTTGGCTTCAGCATCGATCGCCATTTGAAGGGCCATTCTGCGCCAGCAGCAGATGCAGCGGCTGCGCGAGCAGCAGGAGACGATGCAGACCAGCTCCATGGAGGACAACACGGACGGCCTCCGGGGCGTGGCGGGCGCCGGCGGAGGCTCCCTGGTGGCGGTGGGCGCAGAGGAGGACATGTACGGGACGGGCGGCGAGGAGCAGCTGATGGCCGGGGACGGCAGGATGGGGGGCGGGGGCGGCGTCAGCCAGCACAAGATGACCATGAAGGAGATGAAGGAGCGCAAAAAGTCGCTGATGACCCGCCTCATTCCGGGGAGGAACGGCCCGAGCGGTGGGCACAGGCATACAAAAGAGGGTTTGAAATGGCGGTCTGGATTGGCAGATGCCAACAAACGGCTCGGTTTCGCCCGCTCCGAGGAAGTGGGCATTCCCGACGCGCTGGCGCCGCCCGAGCAGAACCGGGAGTTCATCAAGCAGAACAGCAAGGAGTCCACCGACAGCTCGGACAAGTGGGTTCACCGAACAGGCCTTCACATATTTGACCGTTCAGTTGGCTGCCGATCCGCCCCGATCGGCCCCTGGGCTCGTTTGTGGAGAATCTGGGCCCTGGACAGGTTGGCCCGCCGGTGGCTCCCCTGCTCAGCGCTCTGTTCAGGTGGTCGGCAGACAGGCGCTCGGCTCCACTCCGCTGGGCGAGTTGCAGGCAACCCTGGCGGTGGAGCAGGGCACCGGCCTGGTGGTCGACGTCCTGCAGGCCAAGGGCCTGACCGCACTGCGCCAGGGCATCAAAGCCGCGCCAGGTGCCCAAACAAAACACCCTTCGGCCTCAAAAATGTGTGTCCTTCAGCCGTGTACGTGAAGGCCTACCTGATGGAGGGCAAGAACTGTCTGGCCAAGGCGAAGACGCAGTCCACCAAGACCAAGTCGGCCTCGCCCCAGTTCCGCCAGAAGCTGTTGTTCGCCGAGAGTCCGCGCCACAAGATGCTGCAGGTGCCCAGCGCCACTTTACTTACCTCTCACCCGCACGGCTCTTTCCCTCCCTCAGCTCACTGTGCTGGCGGACTACGGGCGCATTGAGCGCAAGTCGTTCCTGGGGGTGGCCCAGATTGCGCTGGACGAGCTGCAGCTGCAGCTGCAGACGGGCCGCGAGCCGGTGCTGGGCTGGTTCAAGCTGTTCCAGAGCTCCAGCCTGAACGGCAGCGGGGTGCAGCCGCCGCCGGCCAACGGCAGCGGCCAGGGCCCGTCGCGCAAGGACAGCGAGGTGTCGCTGAACTGAATGCCAACGACAAAGAAGGTGCTGCTGTCGCCAGGGGTCTCTCCACAGCCAAATGACCGGTAACCGATCACATCCACTGATCAGCCAAAATGTACTCTATCCCCTGTGTCACCACCGATCAGCAATATTAAATATAAGTATTATTATTATTATGCATTCCCCCCTCCCCCCACTCACAAACATCACACAGTCGGTCGCTTATCACTTTCACTGAACACACCATTTTGTTCGTTCGTTTTGATCTCCCAAATCGCATAAACACGGAAAATGACAACCATTGCCTCTTCGGGCAATTCTCAGTGGATACAAAAAGTAATAAATAAAGCTTTATCCGGCTGTTGGGGGAAACTGGAGCAATAATATTTGATTTCTCGTTTGGTTCTTGCAAAATATTATAATTGGTGCAAAGGAAAATGGACGAGGAATGCCGACACTCGTCAATTCCTTTGCCCTCGTCAAAGGTTCACCAACTGAAGCTCCTCCAACGGAAGCTCCTCCTCGTTCTTCGCATCGCGCCCGAGTCCGAGCCAACGGGTGAGCAAATGCCCAGCCTCCAACGGAGAAGCGGTTTCCGTAACCGGTCGAATTCAAAGCCTACCGGGGTAAGGCAGAGCCCCAGGGCAACGCCGAACACGACCACCAAGAGGATGGCGACGAGAACGAAGAGCATGCCGAGTGGGTAGTTGGGCTGGTAGATGTGGTCCTCCATGTGCTTGTTAAACTGTTTCTTGGCCTTAAAAGTGGAAACTTGACATAAATAGTACGTGCGGTGGACGGCAAAGGACAGAATTGGGCCCTGCCACTAGTGGAGATGGGAACGACGGGAAAGGGGATAATGCGAAATATGAATTGACTGACTGACTGAATGAATATATTTCTCTTTTTGCGATGTGGACAGTTCACACATAACGAGGAGAGAGCGAAAACAGCGGTCCCTTCTGCTGCAGCCGACAGCACAACCGTGATTAACGCGAACAGATATGCAGGGTTTGCGGAAATCCGGAAATGGACTGGACATTGGCAGCTGCTGTTTTTGAACGGAAGTGATTCACCACCAGCCAAAGCTAGACTTTATCGACAAGCCTAAAGGCTATCGCGGGTGCACAAAGTCGAGCAGGTTCACCACAATTTGGGCCACTCGCTGGGCATTCTCGGGTGCATCCACTGCCCAGTCCACTGCCACCAGCTTTGCGCCTTCGCTGTTCACCGCCGCCTTTTCGGCCGCCCCGCTCTTGGTCAACACCACCAGCGGCACTTTCTTCCCGTCCAACTTGGCCAGCTCCCGTTCGAGGCGCTGCCACACTGCTTTCGGGGCATCCATCGCAATCACCGCGTCCAGTTGGCCGCGCACCCGACTCTCTCTGGAAGCGATGGAATGCATATTCCCGTCCCCCGATTCTTCCACTTTTCGATCAGTGCCAATGCCCGTTCTGCACCGCCTTTGCCCCTCGCCAAAAGTGCGATCGCGTGCAGCTCCTCCCAGCCGGCCACTTCGGCGCTCTCCACTTGCTGTTCCACCGCCACAGCCGCATGTCCACTGGCGGCCAGCATTTGCAGCATTGAAGGGTAGCCGAGGTGCCAGTCCAAGGAGCGGTCTGGTTGGTGAATGTGTGAAACTGAATTGAGAAAGAGAACAGAACAGACCGTGGCCCAACAAGAGAATGGAGCCTCGCTGTTTGATCGAGAACGGGGGACGCGCAATCCCTGAGGCAAAATGCGAAAGAATGAAACATTGTTTGTTGCACATGAATCGCCTAAAAAGGCGAACAATTTGCCACAAATATCAAAGATCAATTAAACAGTCCCTTTCCTACGGTATTCGATGTCCCGGGAGCCTTTGTGCCCAACGATGCTCTTGTTCTGCACAACCGCGTGTTTGCCGTTTGCCACCTTTGCGTGCAGAGTCATTCAAAATTCAAATGCATCGCAACCAGCCCACAATGTAGAAGTTCAGCGGCCTCTTCTGCAGGTCCAGCTCACCAAACGAAGGCGGCCCACTGGGCTGCTTCGCCTTTTCCTTCCCCAACTTGGCGCACTCTTTTGGAGCGAACAGTAAGGAGAAGAGGAGGAAAAGGGGCAAAAGCATCGCTCGGGAATGGGAAGCAACAGCGCTAGATTGGATTGCGCGATAGGGCTGCTGCGCTCGGAAGCGAGAATCGATTGGGCGCCCGGATCCAATCGGTCACTTGCCCGCCGTCTCTCCGAGTAATGATGACGCAGCACCTCCGCTTTCGCCCCTTCCATGTGGCCATTCTGCTCATCTCCGGTGCCTTCTACCACAAGATGCAGCGCACCGCCCACATCCAGCAGTTTCTGCGCGAGCACAGTGAACCGTTGCGGCAGCGAGAGGCAATCAGAGCCGAATACGCGGGTCCATTTCGAGAGGTTGGGAACTTTGATTTGTTACCAGTCGTCTGCCCCGCCAGGCGAGCGCTAGTGACCGTAGTATTACTGTTCCCAGGCCATCCAACGGGTCGGCTACAACAACTCCCCCGCAGTCATGATGCTCAACAAGGCAAGCAGACGAAGAGCCTCACAATTTAAGGGCATGTTTTTTATTTTTTCCAGCACGCCCTGAACGTGTCGCTCAACTTCGTTTGCAACCTGCACCATTTCCCCGGCGCCACTGAGCGTCTGATTGCCGTCGTGTTCGACGCCCACTCCGAGCAGGTGCTGCGAAAGGCATTCCCCGCACTCAACATTGTCCACTGGAGGCTGGCCGCACTTGTGAGGGACAGTGGGCGGTCTCACATCTCTTCTCCCGTCCATTTCAAAGGAGCACAGGTTCGGACCGGGCGATGGACGCTACCAGCTGTTCCAGTATTTCCGCGCTATGCTGGCCGCCTTCCTCACCGAAGTCAGCGACTCATTCTGGATGGTTGGTTGTTGTTCGTTTTTCTGACCCAACTCCGATTCAATCGCCCCCAATCCAGGTGCAGGCTGACACCATTTGGAGCGAGAACCTGTTCAACATTTTCGGTAGGACCAAATTGAGATTGTCAGTCATTTGACCACCGTTTGGCCAATTGAGACGTCAACAGTGCCGAGTACAGTGCGGAAGACGTGCTGTTGGACAGCGAAGGGCACGACGGGTGAGTCCCCATTTGGAGTTTCGGTGTTGGGGATCTGCACAGTTTGCTGCGCTCAATGGTCGCCGGCGGCTACTTTTTCGTGCGTTCTTCGCCCCGCACGAGGGAATTCTTCGCCTCGACGGCGCAGTTTCTGCTGGACCACTTCGCCACCGACAACAACGTGATGACGCGCCAATGCAGTCTGAGGCTGGGCGGCACAAAGTGCGCACACATCCCCTACAGGTGGGCACTGAATCTGGGGATTCCTCTGTTTCCTCTGGTCCAGTGTGATCTCCAACTGGCGCTCTGTCCACGACACTGGCGGCGGCCACCCATCGCCACTGTTCCAGTTCGACGGCGGCGCCAGCGCGGGCGACAAGTTCGACCAAATGCGAGCACAGGGCCATCTGTACGTGGACCCGTCCACGGTTGGGGGAAACGAGGTGAAGTGTCTTGCGGGCGAAGGGCCAGAGGGGGAGAAACAGTGGCCGAGGCCGCGAGGAGGCCGCCAAAACTGGGCGCTGACCTGCACACACGGCCTGTTCGAGTGGCTGTGCGCCGCAGTGCCCGCACTGCGCGAATGGGTGCTCACTGATCTGTTCCCCTACTACGGGGCCCATTTGTTCATCTGACGCCCTTCGCTTGCACGCACAAAACAGACATTGATTGGCCTGTAGGAATTGCATTTTGAATCCATCCAGTCTCGTTCCCGGTCGACAAAAGTACGACTATTGTGTATACTTTATAAGTTATAATATTATTATTATGTAAGTGCGTATAGAAATATATGTAAATTGTAAAAATATGGGTTGGTTGTGAAAGGCAGAGACGGAGTGACTGAGTTCGGAATGGGAACAATCGAGCGATAAAGGTGTCCTCAAGACACAGAAATGCGGTCATGGAGCACTAATGTATTATTCACATTGTTTGTCATGTGTTCGTTCGGCTAAGGCAACATTTGTATTCTTTAGAGGCAAAGCGTATTTTGTGGCGGAATGAGGTGACAATTGTGGGGAAAATGGAAGGAAAGAAGTGTGAACAAGGCGAACCCTTTTTGGCTTGCGAATCTATTCTCCGTTCAAAGGGTTGACTCGATGGGGGCGCCCTCCTGCTGGATGCTAAGACGCACTGTTTGGCGACCGTTTTCCGTGTTTTGGTAGGCAGAGAGATTGTCGGAGGCGATCGCAACCTCGCCTTCTTCCCACTTTCGAGGTTCGGCCACACTCTCCACGTACGAGACCGGGAAGAAGCCAATCTGCGGGGGGAAATAGATAAACCGGATATGGACAAAGGATGATGGCTAAGTTAGACTGTGGAAGGCCAGAGGCGGTTCTCCCCTTTCCCCCCAAATAACTTGCCCTTTCGCCGATGGCGCCCTTCCACCAGCCGTTTCCGTCGCCCGCAGTGCCGAGCACTGTCACCAGGTCGCCCCGCCGCAGCGTCAAATAGCGCGACGAGTCGGACCTGGAGAAGGCGTTGACCGCGCGGAATGTGTTCCCCTTGAGCAGAGTGCCGCGCAGCACAGCGTCCAGCTGGAAGCCCTCGGCCAGACTGTTCGTGCGGTAGTAGCTCACCAGTTCCTGGAGACCACGTTGGAATGATCGGCCAATGCTTAAAGCCCACATTGCTCACCACAACTGTGTCGAAATGGCGCTGGTTGTGCAAGTAGTACCTGAGCAACCCAATTTGACGACTTCAACCCCGTCCCTGTGCGCCTACTTGCGGATTCCCGCGTCGTACTCAATCTTCACTTGCTTCACCTTCACCGCGTCCGCGTCTCTCGCGCAAAACGAAATCACGAACTTCTGCTGCTCAGTGCTCCAGCGCACAATGAACGTGCCCTCCTCGGTCCCTTCCAGCAGTTGTTTGGCTTCCGGCCGACCCAACTCGCCGAAATACCAGGGCTGCTCCGTCACGTCCTGCCGGTTTTCTAGCTCGCTTAGAGCGATGATGCAGCTGAAGGGAAGTCGAAATATCGAATGGATAACTCTCATTTTCCGCACGACTTCGATTGACTTCAAACTTTCCTTTGAGCCTATCACGATCTGTTTTTGAATAATTTTGTGACCGAACCTGCTGACAAACGGCGTCGATAATTGCTGTTGTCGCTGCTGCTGCTGTTGGTGGTGATTGTTGTTGATGGTGACTTGGATTTCCGAAATAGGCGGTGTGGAGGCCACTTGGGAGCAGGGACTGCGCAGGGGGATCACCTGTCCCAGCGAGTGGTTTGAGACGTGGCTGTGGCGCCTCCGCTGCAAACGAGGCAATGTCCCAGATGCCAAATGTTCAGTAAGTAGTTATTCCTCACAATTCTCTCCAGCGTCTGCGCCGTTCTGGCCAGCCCGTCCAGCGACACCGTGCCCACCATCTGGGGCTGTGCGTTCAGCCGGGCCAGCGCCGTCCCGTCCGACTCGTTCACCTCCAGCAGTTCGACCAGGTCCCCGCTTTGGCAGCTCAGTCTCGCTGAGCCGTCCGGCGGCACGAATTGTCGAGAGACGACAATTTCGCCGGGCAAAACTGTGCCAAAAAGTGAGTGTAAAATCAACTGCGGAATCCACACAAACAGTTCTGGACACTGCGCACAAGTTTGGGCACCGCCAAACTGTTGCTGCGCAGAGTGCCATTGCCAGTCGTGTTGAACTCATCGCTGCGCCGAAGGGTGCACTCGCGTAACGAGGCGCACTCTCGGTGCATGTCCCGATTGCAGCCTAAACAAGAAATCAATGGGAGCAATCCTTTCGTCCGCTTACCGGAGCAGTGGTAGCCCTGGAAGAACTTTCCGCGCAGAAGCAGTTTGCACACCGCACACGAGACGACACCGCTGACGCTGCTGCAGTTGTACGTCTTGTAAAGCAGCGAGTGCCCTTTGGCTGTTGCCTCGCGGGGATTGTTCGCCTCCAGTGCGCGTCGCAACATCTCCCGCCACTCGTCCCGCTGCTTGGACGTTTTGAACACCAACTGCACACTGGCCGGTTGGCCGCCGTTGCTTGCGCCGCCTCCGTCTCGACGCACAATGGCCAATGAGGTGTTGCTGTCGAACACATTGGTCAGTTTGCGCGAGAGGTTTTGCGTGCCCCGAAAGGAGCCGCCACCGGCCATCGCCGGGTCCAGCTCATTCTCCTGGAGCTCAAAGTCGGCCAACCGGAACCACTCCTTGCGCTTGTACATGCCGGCCCCGCTCTCCTTCTTGCACAACAGCAGTAACCTCTCGAACAAGAACACATAGCGCTGCTTTGACGAACTGCTCGGAGCCGCAACCTGCGAATCCGCGTTCTGCCTTCAGCTTAAACATTTAAAACTTTTCCTCACCTTCACAGTGTCGTCGCAGAGCAACCGTCCAAACTCCACCAAATTCTACAGAATTGGATTTCCATAAAACACCTCTTTTGGCAAATAAACCGTTCCGTCCAGTGCGGATATGCTGCGCTGGATGGTGTTGATGAACTCGATGGCCTCGTGGTCCCTCTTCATCTCGTTCACGTAGTCGCACACGTCCTTCATTGCCTCGTGCGCATTGCGCAACATCGTCTGCCCTCCGACATTCTGCGTGTAGTTGGCCAAGTTCTACAAAAACAACAACTTATGGCCAAGTTTCAATTTATGCACGTACGTCCAGCAACAGGTGGTACTTTGTGATGCGTTGGAAGGGGATGCTGAGCAGTGCCTGTAGCCGGAACTGGCTGTCTTTGGCCAGTTCGCTGACGATGCGCTTAAACTCTGGGTCCCGCCTCTCCAGCTCCTCCACTCGTTTGGTGGACGCGCTCAACAGGGCGCAGTATTTCGCGTAGATGGTGAAGCGCTGTTTGAACGCCACAAACACCTCGCCCACATGCAGTACCGGCTGATGTTCTTCCTTGTTGCGCGGCGTCATTGTCCGCTCAAGGTCCAATGCGTGCAGAACTGCCGGCTTCAATTTGGCCAGGAACTCGAGGTTCATTCGCAGAATGTCCTGGATGTTGATGAATATGGTGTCCTGGTCGTCCGACTGCAGGTAAAAGTGCAGCCGGGTGAAGAACAAGTCCACAATGCGCTTCAGCGCATTGTCGTAGTTGATCTCCGTGTCCAGCAGTTCCTTCAAGCAATGCTCTCGCTTGCTGGTCGGCTTGAACTCGGCATAGCTCTGTGTCTGTCACTGAATCCAATCCAATTTTGCGAACTCAAAAACTTGCCAGGGGAAAGTTGTTGTTATTGCTCGGCACATTCTGTGCGCAGATCGTGTCGTACACTTTTTGCACATCCTCATCGTCAAGGCTCGGCTTGCTGATCACCGCGTACTGCTGGCTGAGCCGGCGCTCTTCCAATTCATCGCGCAAATTGCTGTAGATGTTGTTGTTCTCCTCGTCTGGCGCATCGCAGGGCAAAGTGGTCTCCTCGGGAAATGGCCTGCACGATCCATTCTCTGGTTTTTGCCAATCACTTATGGGACCGACCGCAGTCCAAGTTTTCTGGCAATTTGGTGCCGAGAGAGCTGTGAGAGCAGGCGGAGCACAGCGGCGAAATTCTGTGCCCTGTACAAATCGTCTTCGTTGAATACTTGTTGCTCAACGCCAAAATGTTGTCGACACGCGTCCAGAAAGAGGGCAATATTCTTTGAACAGGTGAACTGGCATAAAATGTATTAATACATTTGAAATGGGTAAGAATTGAAAACCGGTGAGTGCTGGTATTGGATGAGCATTTGATTGCGGTCAATGCACCCCGGCTGCAGCCTCAGCGCCAGTTCGCACAGCAGCACGCCATTGCGCAATGTGGCCGCAAAATCGGCCAATCGGACGAACACCTCACGCTGTTCCAGAACGCCCGCCGATTTGAGCCAGTCCACACATTGCTCCCACAACTCCCTGCTTTCCCCCGATGCTGTCATGCAAAATTCCACTTGCGATTTGGTGGCTCTTGGAATGGGAAATGGGACCTGTGACCTGTCACTTCCCCCTACTGGAATTCCTCTTTTTGTTTTTTTTAATATCAAGTGCTCTGATTTTCGCATTTCAAATCTCATTTGTTATTAAACTGAAGGCCAAAAATTTGACACACATTACAGTTAGACATTGACATTGGAATTGGACATAAACGATAAACTGGATAATAATTATTAATTAATAAATGATAAGCGGAAGCTGGAACCCTGTGGGACTGGTTTGCGCTTGCCTTCTCTCTTGTAAGATACATAAAACATTGGTTAGAATAGATAATTAATAATTTAATAATTAACATTTTCAATATATGTAGCACCAATCTTTAATCTAGCTAAGCTAGGTAATAGATAATAATAATTGTAATAGCCGCTATGGAGGAATCACTGGAATCGAATTCGCCCAAACCTTCCGATTCGGCACAAGAATTTGTCGACAAGCCTGACACTGGCATGGCTATAGTGGATGAACTGATCGATAAAATAAAAAATGGCGAACTGGTATAAGAAATTGGCTGATGGGGAGTGCAAAACCAATTTTTTTCAGGTTGAGAAGCAGCGTTTTGTGTTGAACCGGCTCAGCACAATCCGCGTCAGTAAAGGCAAGGGCTAAAGTGTAGTTTATGGGGATGTCTCCAAATAGCCCAATTTATATACCATTAGATTCCTCTCGTCGAGCTGAGCACGAATA
>VAHH01000927.1:0-17535 GCA_013357305.1 Radopholus similis | reverse complement strand
TGCGCCGAACTGGGCGTGCGCCGAATGGGGAATGCGCCGAACCGGGATGCGCCGAACAGGGTGCGCCGAACTGGAATGCGCCGAAATGGAATGCGCCGAACTGGGGTGTACCGACAAACGAACGGGCTCTGCTTGGGGTCAGCCATTGGCACTATGCCTGCCATCCACTGCTCGTTCAGGGCACATTGCTCTTTGCCGAAGCTGGGCGAGCACTTCTGCACAACAAACAACAACAGGTTTTAAAACTGGTCCAAATCGGCAATTAGGTTTGCTGACCGCCGTTTGTGGGCTGAAGAATTGCGCGTCCTCGTCGTCCAAAGGCCTCGGCGTATTCCCATGCTGCTGTTCGCGCAAGAAGCCGTCCGGCCTCTTGAGCACGCGGTGGAAGGCAGCCGAGGACTCGTTCAGCGCCTTCGCGAACGCGTCCCAGCCAAAGCAGTTGGGACGGGCGCAGCCTCAAAACCCCCAAATATGGCTGTGAAATTTTAACTCAATTTAGGACTTTGGGTCGACCATTTTCTCAGTTCCCATTCAATTATTACCCAGCACTGGATGTCCACTGGACAGCGCTTCAAAGCTGAACGGAATGGCAGAGTCGCCGCAAAACGAGCCAAATGCACGTGGTGCCGCCAAAAGAGTGGCGAGAAACAACAAAGTGTGGGGCAACATTTCTAGGACCAAAATGCCATTAAAGTTAAATTTGGAAGCGGAGCCCAATGATAATTGCGCTTAGCCTTTGCGATCTTTGGGAGTCTCTCTCGCCACCATCCGGATGAGCGTCAATTTGGATGAATTGCAAAATGGGAATTGGGTTATCCAATCGCCCAGAGCGAAAAGTGAAAATGAAGAGAAAGAGACGATGTGAATGGATAGCCGCCGCAATGGTTTCTCGTGAAAAGTGAGTTGAGGGGCTGACCCAAATCTGTCGCCAAACGGTATGCCACTGAAAAAATTGATCCAGCCACGTCACAACAAGAGACGGAAAAAACAAATGACTAAATAGGCAAATTGGCAAATTCGAAAACATCCATCAGAAACGCTGTCGTTCGCCAATCGGAAGGGAGTCAATGCGGTACGCGGAACAATTGTAGCGGCCTCGTGTAAGCTCATATTTCTGCGCAAATCAAAGGCACTTTCCTGCTGGGCTTCCCACATCAACTTGAAAGCAGACAGGCAGAAAAAGCAAATACTAGAACTTGAAGATTTGGTGCTACAGAGAGACAACAGCTCGCATTGCTTTTGGAATTCGGGAAAAGGAATAATGATCCGTCAAAAGTCAAAACAGTCAAAACATCCGCATTCTCAATTGGCCAAAACCCATTTTTGGATTTAACATCTCAGTTCGGTTTAATAAATATGTATTTATGGCTCTCACTTTTTTTGGAGAAGGCACAACCGGCTTCCGCAAGCACAACGGTGTGCGAGACCACAATCATGAGGACAGCGATTTGAAGTTTGGCGGCCATTTTTGAGTGGGATATTTTGTCATGGCGGTTTTTCTGATGTTTCTGTTCGTTTCTCAGAGTGAACCCTCTGACGACAGTCTTTTGCCTTTCTTTTGATTTCAATTTTTCGATTTCCTTTATTTTTAAATATTTTTCCTTCCTCGTTCCACCTTTCTGTCCGCCAAACGGCGAAAACAGGAATTGTTGTCCCGTCGGTGGTGCGAAACACAAAACGAGTGGAGCAGTTGTTTGTCTCGTTGGGCGCTCGCCTAATCGCAAAGTCCGCCGCACTCTAATTTTATCAAACGCCCCCATTCGCCGGCAGCTCACAGATTGGGCCCACCCCAAACGTAAACAATGTGAATTGCGGCAAAAATAAACCCATTTCTATTGCCTATCTATCATATTTTCGACGTTTAAACTCCTTTTTCTACATTTTTAATCCCAATTTTAAGATCCATTTGCCCCAAACGAAAATGGCCGCCACAGCGGGCGAGAGCGAAACGGAATGCAGAGATCGCCTGCTGAAGGAGCTGAAGCGCGAAGACCTGTCGGAAATGTTCGCAATGGCCAAGGCCATCACCAAAATGCTTGGAGTCGCGCACAAAGAGGAACTGATAGGCGCAATTGAGGCTGGCCAGGAAAAGGAATTCGCAAGGTGTGTGGAGCTGGTCAGCGAAGCGGCGCAGGACTTTTACGGTCTGCAAAGAGCAGGGTCAGACTGAAACGTATCGACCACATGCGCACAGGGGTTGACCAGGAGACCGGCAACATCTTCGGCGCGATTGCCCAGAGTGTGTTGGCGAATTTGGCCGGCGAAGAGAAGAAGCTGGGCCCAATCGGCAAAATGGTGCTGGACAACGTGAAGGCGCACAACTTCTATCGCCAGCAAGAGGGGGTAATATCAAGTGCTGGGGAACTACTGATTCATTCAGCTGTGTTCCTCAGGTCCCTGACAAGTCCCACATATTTAGCAAATGATATCCGATCACTTTTTGTTTGTTTCTAGACAGAAAAGATGCCCAAATGCAGCCGATTCTTGTTGGAACGTGAACGCTGCATACAGGTGGTGTGACTTTAGTAACAGTCACTTTTACACGAAACTTTCGAATTTATATCGTATTCTGAACTCGAACTTTGATTGCGTCAAAGTGCACATTTAGCCACCCCCCCCCCTTCAGGAGGAGTGCCTGTTCGAGGACCCCGCGTTCGCGGCCTCCAACGACAGTCTGTACCAGTTTCTAGGGCCGCCGGACTACGTGCAATGGCTTCGGCCCGGCGACATTGCGGACGCGCCCCAGTTCTTCGTGGACGGGCACTCGCGCTTCGACGTGTGCCAGGGCCAGCTGGGCGACTGCTGGCTGCTGTCCGCCATCGCCACTCTCACCCTCAACGACCGACTCTTCTTCAACGTGGTGCCGCCCCACCAGAGCTTCACAGAGCACTACGCAGGTGAATCTTCAGAATTGGGGGGTCTCGTTATTGAAATATTTATGTGTTTAATATTTTCAGGCATTTTCCACTTTCGCTTCTGGTACATGGGCAAGTGGATGGACGTGGTCGTCGACGACCGACTGCCGTGCAAGCCCAGTGGCGAATTTATCTGTTTGGCTAATAAGGAGCGGTAAAAACTAGAAAGGCTCTAATTTTGGCGAAAACACGACTCGATAATTTAGACGTGGCTTCTGGAGTCCCTGTGAATTGCTGTACGTGCACTCAAAAGAAGGGTGAGTCTACCTATTTCATTTTGCCAATGCAGCACATTCAAAACCCATTGATTCATTTTCATTTTCTGACTTCCCCTGTTGGCTCAGGAACGAGTTCTGGAGTGCACTGCTGGAGAAGGCGTACGCAAAGCTGTACGACTCGTATGGAGCACTGGACGGCGGGCAGACGGGAGAGGCCCTCGAAGACATGACCGGCGGTCTGGTGGAGCTGTACGACTTGCGCATTCCGCTGCCCCGCAGCCTCTGGAAGGTCAAAATGTGGGCTTAGATATAGGGGAACAGATTCAGCAGGTTTATTCTCTCTGTAATCCGTTGCAAAATGTTGAAGTTGTCTGACAGTGTTGCTTACTGTTTTTTGAATTAATTTAAAGGTGGGGAATAATTTTCAAAATGTTTAGCCGTGTGCCGTCTTGAAACTTCCGCCGGTGGCGTTCCTTGACCCTGTCCTCGAATCCCCAGTCCAAATCCACACTCTATTTATTATCCGCACAAATATTTTATTGAACATCCAAATGGTACACACAATTCACATTCAATAGGGGGACTTCGGGACGCCGGCAACTCCGGTTCGCCCGTCGGGGGAGGGAGGGATAAAGCAGACTGACTAGAAATCCACGAGCGATCAAGCGATCACTGCTGGGCGGAGGGCAAAAGGGGCGGGCGGAAATAATAGAACAATTGGTTCATTCGAATTGGGATCAGTCTAAAACTTGTTTTTTTAATTTATTTGCAGATACTCGGACATGGTTTGGACCGAGGCTCGCTGCTGACTGCCTCCATTCTGCCGGGCGACGACAAAAAGGATGAATACGTGCAAAAAACGGGATTGATCACGGCAAGTGAATGTTCATAAAAGATATCCAAATGTCCAACAATTCTAATGCCACCACCAAACATTTGCTGTTGTGCAGGGCCACGGCTACTCGGTCACCCACCGGTGCAGCCTGCCCACCGAGGGAGGGGCCCAAGTGCGGCTGGTCAGAGTGCGGAATCCGCACGGCAAGACCGAGTGGACCGGACCCTGGTCGGACCACGCGCCCGAGTGGGACTCGGTGCCGAGGGAGGCACTGCACAGCAAAGGGCCCATCTTCAAGAAGCGCAACGACGGCGAATTCTGGTGGGCGGACCTTTTATTACGGGCGAATTCCCAAGCGGAAATGGATGTGTTGACTAAATGAATGACTGATCCACCCAGGATGACCTACGAAGACTTTGTGAGCTACTACGACTGGCTGGAGATCTGCAACCTGAGTCCCGAAATGGCGGACGGGTGCGGCGGAGAGAAGTACTGCTGGACCACCAAAGTGCACACCGGCAACTGGCGCATCAAGCACAGCAAGTTCCAGTTCGGCGGATGCTCCAAATACGGTGATTTCTAAACAAATGTGCTAAAATTGACAGCACATTTGGCAATTGTGCGCAGACACATTTGCCGACAATCCGCAGTACCGGATCAAGCTGACCAAGACGGACAAGTCGGAGGCTGATGACCCGGATGGAAAGTGCACTGTGATCGTGGCCCTGATGCTGTTGTTCCGCCGCAACAAAAGTGTCTCCTACGACGTGGCTGTGGTCGGCCAGAATGGCGAGGATCGCACCATTGAGAACAGCAAAGATGCGACAATCGGCTTTGTCATCTATCAGGTACCGAAAATTCTGGGCTTTTCATTGCGCCTTTCAAGTCAAATGGCACAAGTGGACGGCTGGACCGCGAGTTCTTCGACGACGCCGAATTTTGTGAGCCGCTGCCTGAATTCAAGGGACTTCGCGAGGTCATTTTTGGCGATCACTGGAAGTGTAAACTGTAAACTAACTCTCCGTTTCGGGTGACTGCGCGTTACCGACTGGACCCGGGCGAGTACGTGATCGTCCCTTGCACGGTGGAGCCCGACTTTCCCGGCGACTTCATGTTGCGCATTTTCACTGACGCGCGCATTGAGTCCAAGTAATGAATGGGATGGATAGCATCATACTCTTTTGGTTACAAATGTTTTTCACCGAAACATGGGAAAATGCTGGGAACGGATTCGTTTGAAATTTGAATGGTTGCAGGGAATACCCCAGCAAGTGATGAGACGGAAACCAATCTGCGCACAGCCCAAGCCAAAGAGAGAGAGAGAAGCGAATGAAAATGAACTGTCACTTGAAGAACAATGCTCAGGCAACTAGCATATTGTTTGGTGAGCGTAATCATTGCTCAACACGTCTCTATAATTTGGTGACATTTCACTCGGATAACAAACTTGGAAATCCGCAAATCCATTACGGTCTCTCTCTTCGGCCTTCTCATTTTTCATTTGACCAAGGGATGCCCCGCCGTGAACAGCCAAGTGAACGCGTACTCCACCAGAGCTCCGGCAATGAAACTCACTTTTATTCCACCTTTGAGCGGCTTCCAGAAGCGTCGGAAAAATGAGTCCCCGGTGCACCTGCACACAGCGTTGATGCAGCCGAGCAAAATGCCGCCCGGAACACAAATGGACGCGTACATTCCCGAAACAGCAATGGCTAAATGAGGGTTTAAACTTTAAATAGTCTCAATTGTCGTCCATTTCCGTGAAATGCTTCTGTTCCAAACCTAGGGGCAAGAAGACGATGCTGACCACCACCTGGTAGGTCTTTCCGGTCAATTTCAGTCCGGCCACCGCATATTTGCCGAATCCCCGCTTCTTCCTTCTGTGCGACACTTTTGCGCTCTCTTTGCCCGATTTTCGTTTTGCCGCCTCAACAGCCTCTCTGACAGTGGATTGCACAAATTCCCTGTCCGATTCCGCCTCATCCTCTGGCTGTTTCTCGAACACGAGTCCGTCCAACAGATGTGCATTTTCGGGTCTGCTCAGCCCAAACCGCACATTTTCGAATGCCACCTCTGCATCGTCCAGTCCGCCAAATTGCTCCTTCAGCACAAACGACTCCCCAATGCGCGCTCCCTCCACAATGCGCTCGATGTCCGAATCTGACTTCTATTTCTGCACAAAGCAAAAATGCACTGTGCTACCTACCTTTTGGGGATTTAGACGAAGAATTCACAGCTCCAGCCACAACGAATAGGAGCATGAGGAAGAAGGGGGAAATGGAAGTCATGGTTTGGCTAAAAAGCTAAAATATTATTTTTGAACGAATGGAATGCGGGATCTGGTGATGCTGGGGCTTCAGCGATCTTTTAAAGCCACAAAATGATGGGGAGAGTGCCTCCATTTCGGGCCAATTAACCGAAATCTCCACTGCATTGGCACAATCGATTCCACGCCCAATTGGGGGATGAGCGAAAGCGTAGAGGCCCATTTTGCCATGGTCGGGCTCCTCTGCCAACGAAAATGTTCATTATTCAACTGAGAGTTCGAAATGCTGATCCTGATAAGTGCTGGGCAGTCATTTCTATTGATTGGAGATGCTCTGGATGATTATTCGCCCAAATTGCTTTCACTAAATTCTAAGCTTGCGCTCAAATCATATTTATATTTCGCACTTTGGCTGTCGGTTCTGGTTATCTTACGCTACTATAGTGCGAAAGGTCCGCATATTTTGGTTTTGAAATTGATTTAAAACTGAACGGATATGAATATGAGATATGAATATGACATATGAGTGAATATGGCAGGCATTTTAAAGGCGGAGATTGCACCAGATTACTGGCCTAATGTTTGGGTAGAATCGACAGAGGAATCCGAACAAAGTGAGTGATGTCTGATGTGCTGGTTGGTCGGAATGACAAACAAAAATGACATGGAAATGAACGAATTTCTACAAATTAGGTGATGTGCAATGCAACTGAGGGAACGAAACAAAGCAAAAAATAATGATCGCTCAGTTCACGTTTTCAACTCTGGCACTGAATTATTTGCATATTTCTGCATTCAGCCATACATGTAATTTCTAATTTGTAATATTTAGTCCCGTTTCCATTCTGCCGGTGCCTTTCTCATCTTTTAGCCGCCTATACGTCTCTCTGTTTCTCTCAGTGCGCACTGCGCCCATCGATTTTTGTGGGCCGCCGCTGCTGGACAGAAATCTGCGGGAGGAGGGACGGACGCCAAAAGCCGCATGTTTTGCGTTGGGGCTAAAGGGCTAAACACTTTTAGTGGCGAAGAAGAGGAGGCACTCTGCACGAAAAAAGGGGCTGAAAGGTTCGCAATTCGCAACTGTCATTCCTCCAACTGGATTTTGGCTTTCCGCAATTTTTACATAGGATTCAGTCCCCAACTCCATGCTAATTCTACTGTCTGTTTGTTAGTACATATCTTCCTCATCCTCAAAATTATAACCAAATTTTTGTTGGGCTTTTTGGAGTAAACAAGCCTTTTGCGTTTTGAGGGATTGAGGCCACCCACAGAACCACAGAGGGTGCCCTCTCCCTTTCATTCATTCCGCCTAATCAAATATGCCCATTATTTGCGTCTCCGCCCATTTTGGCAGTGCCAATTTTCATTTGTCGTCACTCGGCATCTCTTTAGTATTGGCTCGCGAATATTCTGCAAAATGGCCAAACAAAGTGGTGGCCGACCTTCTGCACTTACAATAAAATCGTCTTTTGCATTCAGCCAGGAAACTGAGTTTTAATAAAACGGAGGCAATTGTGTTTTGACGCCAATCTAAAAAAAATGCGTGCGAGAAATAATAATACCTCGGGAATCGAGTCAATAAAAGGCGTGGAAATATCAAACAATGACGGCGCCACTGCATTCAGTTTTCTTTCACGTTTTGGCGTAAAATCTTTTGAATTTCAAAATGTATAATTTTCTTGTGCCGGGTAATTCCGTTATTTAAAGACCAAAATTTGGTTAAATTTCTGTGAAAATGCTAAAACATCACGTGGATTGAAGAACACTCGAGTCCTCGAGACCACTTTTTCCGTGGGCCATTTTTTGCGCCCAGCCGTCTCAGAAGCGCGATTTCCGCGCAAAACTAATGCGCCTGTGCCGCTGCAGGGAGAGAATCCCGACGGATTAATTTGGCCCTTTGCGTGGGCAAATCCCCTTTGGAGCCGCCACCGGAAGCCCCAAATGGAGGGCCGGAATAAATATTGAATATTGCCCTCGCCCCACGACTTTTGCTCTCTCCACTCGCCAAATCAATTTCCTCCCGAATTCTCTACTTTCGCCAATATGAAGGCACAAATTGTCGCTTCAGCCATTCTGGCGCCGGTGAGAACGATTTGTAAAAACCAAAATTAAATTAGACCTATATTTTTTCCAAGCACTAAACCCTTCAAATCATTCAAATAAATCAATTTTCTGGACAGAAACGTTTCACCCAACATTATTTTATTCTGTCCCCCCAGCTGGTCACGCTGTTCCAACTGGCCAACTCTGTGTGCATCCTGCACTCGCTGAGGCCGTCCAACCAGCGGCTGGGCCACTACTCCTACTACCTGGAGATGCCCAACGGGACCAGGGTCCGCCAGGTGGCCCAAGTCCTCTACGACGAGAAGAGAGGCGAGCACAAACAGTGAAATGAAATGGTTTTTTATTCTCTCTCATTTCAGAGCAACTCATCTTCTTCCACGCCTTTTTGATTGCGCTCGTGCTGCCCGGCCTGGTGATGCCCTGTCTGCTCTATTTGGCCGAGAAACGCGTTCGTAAACATATTTTGGAATCTTCCAAAATTAATCTTGAATGAATTATAAGTAAAATTGATTTCCAATCGACGTCTGCTGTGGTTTAATTTGTTTGTTGGTTCCAGAAAGTGCGCATTCTGTTCGTCTGGTTCGTGTGCTGGATCACAGTGCACAATGTGCACTCGTGCATGGCCATTCTGACCCATTGCCTGGAGTGGGCGGTGAACACATACATTTAAGTAAACCGACAAAAACGACAACTTTGCAGTTCTCCTGGCGCCAAATTGTCGCAGAACTGAGCTGGGAAAGAGTGCAGCAAATGCTCACAATGTGCACGGTCGCCACAGTGCTGAACGCCTGTTTGGCGCCTTTCACGGTAAATCAAATATCCAAAACAAATATTCTGATTTTTATTGACACTTAATTTCTAATAATTCTGCATCCAATTTGGGCCAAATTTGCCAAAAATCAGACTCAGAACTCTGAGAATTTTGTGCATTTATTTTCAGATATATTTGAGTGTCTGGATGCTGGGCCACTACCAGGGTTTGGTCCTCAAATCGAACGACTCCCTCTCCTCTTCGCCCACAAGACAGTCACAGGTAAACATCAAGCAAAAACAATTATAAAACAATTAAAATAAATATAAAACCAGTGATCTGAAAAATTATCAATTGCTTCAGACAATCCGTCTCTCCTGTGCCCCATTGCCATTGGGCAGTTCGGCTGCGGCCAACCTGCAGCAGCAGAGTGACTCCTCCGCCGCCATCACTTCGTCCACCTTGATGGCCAGTTTCGTCCAGCGGCGGATCTCATCATTGCGAACAAGTTGAACAAGAAATAATGTTCTGTCTGTTCCGGTATAACTGTGATCAAACCCAAGGATGGTCACAAACGCAGTTCCGTTTGTCATATTGTACAAGCCAACTTTTGTGCCGGTAAGGGCATCAATAAACAAATATTATGTTTTATGTTCTAGGTTCTAGGTTAGCTTTGAATTTTCGTTTCAAAGTGTAAACAAAGTATTATTATGTAGGTGTTTAGCCATTCACACACTGTTTATCAAATTATTCATGATAAACCAAAAAACATTCTATCCATTAGTAGTTCCTCTTCCTCTTGTCTCAACTCTCAACTCTGCTGGTTGAACCCGCACCAGCCTCTGCTGCTGTTGGCGACTGACTGTCGACGTCGATGTTGTTGCTTTTGGGCAAATGCATGCGCGAAATCTGTGCAACTCCTCGTTGATGGCGGAACGATAGTCCGAGCTGAACCCATCAAAAAAGACTAGATGGAAGGGCCCAAAGTGTCTGTTTTGCCTGAGAAAGTAGAGAATGGGCGTCTCAGCGGTTGTGCTGACGTTGAGAAACACTCCGCCGATCACTCCCACGTACCACGCCTGTTCCTCGTTGAGCGCCAATAAGTCGATCAGCCCCAGCTCTAAAAAGCCGTTGACCACGTAGCCGCCGATCACGACGGCGACTATGACCACCAGAGAGCGGAACAGCTTCGAGTGCTGTGCATTTTGTTGCGCAGCGAGAGAACCTGGAAAGGGAAACTGGAGAATAACACCAAAAATAACATTTGGGTGCCCACCGCTTTTGCGCCTGACTACCATCCAGACCAGTGCATAGATCAGAATGCTCGCCAGACACAGCGCCAGGTCCGCATAGAAGAACACTTGCATGTCGTATACGAGCAAGTCGCTGGTAAGGCCGGTGACGGGCAGATAGGGGTGCGAGAGCGAGAAGACCACCGCAAAGGCGGAACAGGCAGCGCCGAAAGCGACGATCAGTGCGGTGTGCGCAGTCAGGTACCAGCGAAGATTGATGCTGCTGTGGCCGAGAGAAGCAGAGAATCCGTTTCGATTGCCGAACAAAATTCACCCGAACGGGAATATCACCGCGATGAGGCGATCCAGCGCCGTCAAAGTGATGGCCATTTGGGCGGCCATCACGCCAAAAAGGGAGACCAGCTCGAACCGGAGTGCCTGGTAGTAGGGGACGAAGTTGGTGCCGGTGGCCGCGATGGCCATTCAAACAAGACCACAGGCCAAAATATGCAATACGCACTCTTTACCACGCATTTTCTCAATCTTTGACGACTGTACGTGGGTATCTAACAAAGCATATACTTAGTATTGACAGCCATTTCCACACTGATCACCTAAAGTTAGTTGCAGATAATGTTTGAGCTCTGTAACTTGTGAGAAATGCCTTATTTGGCACAAATGACGATGTGTAGTGTGAAGACTAAACAGTGCTGGCAACAGAGAATCAGTACGAGTATTTTCGCATCGGCAGTCGTAGTTTGAGTTTGAGCGCCAACAGCATGGTTAACAATTACCTAACAATAACATTATAGTTAATCAGTAATCACATATTTAACATTTATAAGACGAGAGGGGAGGGATGAGAATGAGAATACATACTTTTATTATAAGGTATAAGCTCAAAATCTAATCTATTCGGAATTTGCTGTTTTTGTTTGACTACGGAAATGGTTGGCCGCCTCGGCGCCAAGAAATCTGTTCGGCGAAGGGGCGGATTGGACAAACAATCCCAATTTTTGGAAATTGGAGTGCGCAATCAAACTGGGCAAGCTTTCTCATTTGCGCTCTATTTTGCGGGAATATGGAAAATAGTGTGCTGGCCCAGCGATTTGTGCGTCTGCTCCACTGCACTGGCCACTACTTGGGCACTGCAAGGGCCCCAAAGTGCAGAGTGTACGTCCATTTGGCCGCCATTCTGCTGGTTATCGCAATCAGTTAGTTTCTCAATTTTTTAAATTATTGTGTTTTCCCGATCCCCAGGCCTCTACCAGGTGGGCTGGCTGTTCAACAACAACGTGCTCAAGAACCACTGGTTCAAGTGCGGCATCAACCTGTTCATGTTGCGCTTCGTCATCTGGACCCTCAAGGGAATTGTCGTGCAGGCAGGCCAACCAAAAAACCATGGAAAATGCAATATTTTGAAAAAAGAGATTGATTTTTGAAAATAAATCCCCATTCCCCAAAATTGTCAGATTTTCTTCCTTCACTGGCAGTACCGGGGGACCATTGAGTTGCTGCTGAACGAATTGATTCGGCCAAAACGAAGCGAAACCACCGAGAAAGAGGCAATTCTATTGATTTTTCTCTGTCAATTTTTCTAACTTTTAGTTGATGCGCCGAATAAGGTGGATTTGCGCAGTTTGTGTGTGCGCCTATTTGCTGCTGGTCACCATCGGGTTTGGCTATTTTATGTTGCGCCAGCTCCAAATAGTGGACCAGGGCTACCACTTTGTGGGCAAATCCACCATCTCCCATGCACCCTTTTGTGCCCCAGAACTACGGCGCCCTGCCCCAGATTGTGCTGCGCAACGTGCTCTGGTGGCACACAATGTGGCTGGTGACCAGTTCGCTGATCGCATACAACGTGTGCACGGCTGTGGCGCTGGCGGACCTGGACGAGTTCCGGGAATGCGCAGAAAAGGTTTGGGTTTGATGTGGAGATGATACTCGTATTAAGTGAATTCTCCCTTTTGGATTTATTATTAATTGATTGATTTGATTTTTAGATGTTTGGCAAAAGCGCAAATCAGCACTTAGAGGAGGCACTCAAGCATCTGTACGAGCGCTACCTCGCCATAATGAAGCGCATCGAGTGCCTGAACGACACATTCCAGGCACAAAAAGGCCGAAGCACTCATTCACTTGTCTTGCCCCACAACAGGTGTATCTGTTTGCGATGCTGGCACTCAACATCCCGGTCACCGTGTCCACACTGCTGCGGCTGTGGCGCTCCTCCGCACAGGGCAAAGGCAGCCAGTTCTTGTTCATCGTGCCCGAGACCGGCTTTTGCCTCTTCGAGATCGGCGCCCTGACTGTGCTGGCTGCACAATTGGAAGCAAAAGTGGGCCAAAAATGCAATTGATTGATTCGACCCCAAAACAGGTGAAAAGGATTCCAAAGAGCTTCTTCCTGAACATACCGTTGAGTGCTTTCTGCGACGGAGACACTCAATGGCGTGTCAGAGCGCAAATTACGGTTTCAATGTTTAAATGTTAACTCTCGTTATTTTTGTTTCAGCACCTCGCCACCAATCAGCCTCAATTGGGAATCACACTCTGGGACTTTGCGGTCATTTCGAAACCGCTGATTTTGACGGTGAAAAAAGCGAAACTCTTTCCGAACTCTGCTGACTTGAGCCAATTTGACCAGCTCAGGTCGTCTCCGTGATGGTCACTTATTTGACCATTGTGACGCAGCTGCTGCCGGAGGGACACGAGGCAATCACTGTGTGGCGCCACCCGAACGTGAACTCCAGTGTGCTGTGTTAACAGAACACACATCAACGAAAAAATTAATATTTTTGATGAATTTCAACTTCTAAAGTTTTAATCCATTGCAAAAAATGATTGTCAAAAGTAAAAACTCTAAACACAAAAGCGTTCATTTGCAGTTGGAAACTGAAGATTAATTTCCGATTCCGATTTGATCGATCCCGACACAACTAATTTGAACCATATGTTGTACCTACATCGGATTGTACAGTGAAAACACTGAACTTGTCGGTGTGCGTGCCGTTTTCACCGAATAAGGAAATGCTTTTGGCTTCCGTTTGCTAGGTAGTGGGTAGTTTGGGTGAGCTTTTGACGGTCAATTAATTACATGTTGCTTGCTGTTTGGGCGAATCTGGTGGAAATGTGTGGGAATTGTGTGACATGTGAAAAAGTGGCCCCCACTTCAACTCCAATCTTCAGAACCAGCACGCACATCCGTCGTTGGGAAGGTTGGCACTTTTGCCCTAAAATAGTGCGGAGAGAGGTTTATGCCGTTTTGGACAAATCCAACTCTGTCAGAGTTGAATAGGATCCATCCACTAATCCACCACTATGCAATTATTGTCCGTTTTTTCAGGGTTCAAATTTTGAATTCAATCGCTTTTAGAATGGAAAACAGCCAATTCTCGTTCCTCTCGTTCGGCTTCCTGTTCACCTGCACTTCGGCTCTGCTCGGCTGCATGTGCGTCCTGCTGAACTGGGCACTCACCTTTGTGACTGTGCGCGCCAAATGGCTGCACTCGCCCTGCAACATTCTCCTCGCTCTCTATTCGGGTACTTTCAAATAAACAGTGTTTAATCCTTTAATCGTTTAATGTGACAGACATTTGCTACTTTATTTATCCATTTTACAAGTATTTTGGCATTTTTATTTTAATTTTCAACGATCCCTTTCAGCCACCCTCTCCTCGTACGGAGTCCCATCCATCATCTCCCTGTGTCTGACCGTCTATTTCGGCGGCAACTACCAATTGGCCACCATGACTTGCTTTTACGCCTACACTCCTCTGCTGGTCCTGTTCGCTGCCGCGCATGTTTTGATGTTGGCCATCGCCTTGGACAGATTCATCAGCGTCAAATTTGCTTTAGAGTAAAATTTTGAATTGAAAATCAATAAAATCCGGTAAATCAATAATGTCAATTGCAAATTGCAGATACACCTTGATCAACAAGAGTGTGTATCTGTGCGCAATTGTGGTCGCCTCCTTCCTGTACGCGTCCATCTATGCCGGCATTTGCTTCCGGAATGCCATCGCGGCGCCGCAGAATGCCTCAACCTGGTGCTCCATCACGTCCACGCTGAACGGCCAGAACACGTACTTCAGTGCCCCCAACTTCGGCATGGAATTCGCCACAATGGTCCTCTACCTGGGAATGGGCCTTTTGCTGCGGCGCAAAGAGCTCTCGGGACAGAGCGCAAATAGTAATGGTAACGGCAGTGGCTGTGTGAAATTGAGTGCCATCCACAGATTTGGCCACCCGCCGCATCTACAGGTCCCTGCTGGCCATCTTGGTGATCGACATCGGCGGCCTGGTGGTCAGCTCTCTGGCCAATGCACTGTCGCCGCTGCTGCTCAACGTCAGCCTGACGCTGTTGATCGCCGTCTACTGGGCCACCTCGCTGGTGCCGCTGTGCTCCTGCTGCTCCAGCGCCCTCATCCTCTACGCATTCAGGTGCGCCAGGGGTCAGGGCAAGTGACCAGGGTTTTATTCTCATTCTCAGCACCGAGTACAAACGCGCCTTCAACGCGCACATTCCACTGTTGGGCAGAATCAGCGGAGCGAACAAAGTGCAAAACACTGTCCACGTGACGCCAGCCGCCAACGGGGAATTGATTTTGAATTTGAAGAGCAGCACAAGACACCAAAAATGAAAAATGGAATGAGCCTGTAAGCTTTAGAACCTATATTTAGTTGCCGGCGAATAGCAAAGTCCCAACATGGCGATAAAAATGATTTATAGATTCCCAAAATTCACAGTCCCCAATTTGTTGAATATTTTCACTTCAGGCGCCCAAATATTTGTACTCCTGTGGTAATATATATGTTCACACTTCTCTTCTGCCCAATTCCGTTGAGTGAATGGGACTGACGTGTGCTATTGGTGGAGTCAGCAGCGCAAATTCCGACCAAAGGCACTGTGTTGGCGGAATTAAATCAGAGGGCGACGCACCCGGACATGTGGTCGTTTTGTGAATATGGAATTAGTGGGCATGTGCTCGCCGCCTCTTTGCCGCGCATAATCAGAAAACCGGCGGCTAGCATATCTCATTACCTATTCCCATGTCTTCGAAAGGGCCGTTTTATTCTGTATAAGCTGTAAAATCAGGAGTCCGAGGATTAGACGAAAATGTAAATTTGGAGAAATGAAAGAGTGGCCGCCATTAAAATGCTCAATTCTGCTACGGACTCGTCTTGTGTCTTTGGCCACTTCTCGCGGCAATGTTCCTCGGTGCCGGGGCCACGTTGACCACATTGGCGGCGGAAGCAACGTTAATCATTCAAATTGATATTTTTGAATTCCATTTGCGCGTTCATTTGCAGGTGGAGTAGGGGATTGAGGGCGCAGTAGGTGATGAAGTAGAGGTTGTACAGTTGGATCTGGAGCAAGTTGAAGTGCGGACTGAAGTACCAGCCCAATTCGGATATCGAATGCCGAAGAATAGGATGAAGGTTTGGGTCAACACGCGACGTTCTGGAGAATTGGCGGACGTGAAGCTGTTCCCACTTGGGGGTCCATTGGCACTCTTCTGAACACACAAATACATACCTATTTAGAATTCAGATCCAACTCATGCTTTTGATTCATGACCAGGCAACATTTAATTAGATATTTATTTGTTCACCTTTCTGATGACCAGGAAGATGCAGATGTAGAGCAGGAACGAGAGTCCAATGGCGGACATGGAATGATGGAATAGGGGAGTTCCAGCGCTACGCAGAGTTGCGTGTAGGGCAGCGACAGGTCGTAGTTGAAGAACAAAATGGTCAACAGCACTCCCAACAGGAACACCCCCAGCAGCAATACCTACGAAAACGAATTGAATTCAATTAGAATAATACAATAAAAGTTATATATAATGAAGAGTCTCACTTTGAAGAGCGCTGCTTCGCATTCGGATTGTTGGCTGATCGGCTTGAAAGGATGAACGTCCTGTTGATGGCCAGGAGCAGGTGCCTGGAGCGGTAGTCCACGTGCAGAAGAAAAATCTGAGTCCAGAGGTTGGTTGTTTGAGTGGAAAGACGGGTAAAACTGCTGGTATGAGGGCATTTTACGCAAGTATTAAAAGAAAGAGTTCGAATTATCCAAAGACTGAGTTTTCTTTGCGCTCAGTCAGCTCTAATTTCATATTCTTCGCTGTGACTTGAGAATTTCCAATTACAGCCACTTTGCCGGACAGTCGACACTCTCTTAAGAAGTGTGTTTGCCACCGCTCTAATTATATTTTATCAATAAATTGCATTTGAATATGAAACTCTTGGATTTTACGCCATTTGAGTGTTGAATTCAATTCACCGCCTTCAATCTTAAAAATATTTTTTATTGTGAAAGGTGAATCTCCGTGTTTTGTCAACAAAGATAAATTCTCATTGCTTTTGTTAACACGAGTAAGATTTATTCAGAAGTATTGGCATTAAAGTACTTATATCTCAATGTCCATCCTTCACTGGTTTTTTGTTCTGCTGATTCACTGGCGTCATCATCGTTCTCGCCGCCGTGATCGCTGTCCGCGTGGCGTTGAAGTGGTTCAGAGTCCTCAGCGCCGTCTGTGTTGGCTGAGCCAGAGTGGCCACCGAATTCGGGTTGGCCTGTCCAGAGAGCATTTGGCGGGCGCAACGCTTGATCTCGGCATGCTTCAGCAGGTAGATGTACAAATTCAGTCCGCAGCCGAATGCCGTAATGAAACCCTGAGTCCAGCTGACGTAGTTCATGCGCGCTGTGTTCGCCGGATTCGTCACCTGCAGAGAGCCAAATTACATAATTAATTGTTCGATTTCGTCATTGAACTTGCGTTGAAAGTGAACCAGACGGCGGTGGGCACGATCCAGGAGCACGAGTAGTTGGCCAGGATCAGTGCAATTGTACGGGTCAGTCTCATCTCCTTGCTGCTGCTGCTGCTGCTGCTGCTATTTGAGCTTTTTGGCGGTTGTGCCGTTTGATTGCCATGTACCTCTGGGCTCTTCGAAGCAGACTTCATTTTTAGGTAGAGTGAGAGAAGAGCCATGTAGAGGGCTACCACAGTGTTTTGATTTTTAATTAATTAATTTGCAGCTCTCGTTACCAATCGCAATGAAGGCGCTCGCCAGATTGAACCACGTCCACATTGTGTTGAAGTAGGGGCCTGCGAAGGAGATGAGTTTGAGTCTGATCTGTTCAGATTGAGTTTGAGTCTGATTTGTTCAGATTGAGTTTGAGTCTGATCTGTTCAGATTGAGTTTGAGTCTGATCTGTTCAGATTGAGTTTGAGTCTGATCTGTTCAG
>VAHH01000926.1:0-17559 GCA_013357305.1 Radopholus similis | reverse complement strand
TCATCAACTTCGGCGAGAACTTGCTCTCTCTGTTCTGCCAGCTGACGGCCACCTCGCTCATGTCCTCGCTGCTGTTCGTCGCCCAGTTTCGGGCGAACAAACTGCGAGTGAAGGAGCTGTCCTCGGCCATGCAACTCTACCTGCTCACGCACTGCACCTGCTCTCTGCTCGGTATTTTGGGCAAAAAAGGGGCCAAATCCCAACAAACTATGTACACTCCACACGACAGGCACTCCCTATTTGTTCTACAAACTGGTCTGCGGTGGGTTGAATTTCGTGCGACCAGCATCCGCTCCGACCGCCTTCAATCCGTATGTGCTGTTTTGGACCGGCATTCTGGAATTCAGCTACACCGCCGTTGTGCCAGTCGCGGTCACACTGCTCGCCATCGAGCGCTGTCTGACGCTGTGGACGAAGGAATTTGTAAGGAATCGCAAAGGACGTTCGGAAATCCCGATGGACGCCGTTGCATAGCTATGGATTGGCACAAATTATGCTGAAGCACATTTGTTTGGCGTTAAACAAAAGAGAAACGCTTTTTTGGCCACAACTCAGTCAATACTGGACCAACCAGCAGTTGTCTTTTAATTTTGCTATTCCCTACCTTTGCAGAGCTCCAAATGGCGTAAGAAGGTCAAATTCGCTATTGGGGCAACGACAATAGTGTGCATCTGGACGGCCAGCATTGCTGTCTATTTCTATTTTGGGGAATTGCCTTTGGACATCGGAAAAGGTGTAAATTGGCCAAAGGGCCTTAGAAGTTTTCCCCATTCCAGTGGCTCAATGTCAAACGCTGAGCTGTGTGGTGGTCAAAACGCTGAACAAGTTCCAAATGCTCGTCAAAATGGCTTTTGGTGCGGCCAATGTGCTGCTTTGCGGCACATTTTTGGCGATGCTCCGAAAGTTCGGAAGTGCCCCCAATTTGGTAGTGTTGTGATTACTGGTTAACTCAACGATCAATTCGCTTTCATTTCAGAAGAACCGCGTGATCAAGTTCACGATTGTGGTCGAAATCCTGTTCGACGTGATCCCCGGATACACGGTTTTCTTCTTCAACTCGGTGACAATGCGAGTCCTGGAATTATTTAATATAACCACGTCGTTTTGGGTTATGGGAATTCCCATTGCCACTTACGTTGGCGAGGTGGCAGTGACCGGCTGTGCGTTGGACGCTCTGGTCTGTTCGCTTCTCTACTGGCGCATCCTAAAGAAGCACGGCGGCGCCAATGCGGTGACCAGTTTGGCGAAGCACAAGACCACCGGAGTGCACAACATCCGAGTGGTCTCTGTTCATGCCAACAAGCACTAGTCGCAAGCACAAGGGTCGGAATTGTGGATTGCAAAAAACAAAAGAGGCTACCGCACATTTTTTAACCTGGCTAAAGTATAAATTGATGTCTATATTCTATTCATATTCGATAATCCAAAATGTGCGATCTTTGTTCCTGTGAACTTGGGATGATGGTGACGACTGACGAGTGACGATAGTTAAAAATCTGAAATCTTTGCCTTTCTGGTTGTTGTGTCCTTGACCCTTGACAACAAAGACCTCCAAATAGGTAACAATTTGTTTCCAACTTGTTCTCGAAATCACCCAGCCAAAAGCCAAAACTCGTCCTCTTCCTCATTCGTCATCATCATTATCTAATACATCCAACACGAAAATTCCTAGTCGAGGGTCGCCTATTGGTTGGACGTTAATTGATTTATGTTGTTTTGCCATACCAAAAAATATTTTCAGTAAAAATTAGTGCCGACTGTAAATAATAGACTAAAATGGATTAAAGATGCTATTTTCATTTTTCGGCTTTCGACGTTTTTCTGTTCAGCTGCGGATGGACGCATTTCGTTTGTTGTTATTTTGTTTTAGTGAAAACTTTGATTACAAATTATGGGAGTTGTGAGTTATCAGTGAGAGGGCAATACTTTGATCGGCCAATTGGTCCAGTCGGGACTCGGGAGACTGATAAGAGAGAGCGCCGGACGACTCCACCTCGAGTGGTGAAAAGATGAAAACGGCGTTCGTCTCGTCATTCACAATTTAGAGGAATGGCTACTTATCCTTTAATTTTCCATTTTTACAATTTATTAAATTATTTTGCATATTAATTCATTTCAAAATTCGCCAAAATTGTCCTCTTTTTCGGCCACCAATGGCTACTGCGCAACATTTTGGACTCCTCCTCCTCCTCCTGCCGCTGTTTGTCCCCCATTTGGAGTCCGCCAATGTCCTCTTCACCTTCTTCCACGACAAGGGCAGCCACTTCGGCTCTGTGCGCCCCATGATGGAGATGTGAGTCCCGCCAACAGTTGTATTGTGCACTCAGAAAGTCATAGATTCTGTCAAACGACTCTAATATTTAGAACCAACAAACATTTTGTTCGAAAATGGCTGAGTTTTATGGGCAAAAACTGAAAAATGTTTTCCGTGGTCCAATTTGCAACCAGTAATAAGTAATAAGTAATAACGTAATAATTAATAACTGGTCGGATCCATTTTCGCAGCACAACAAACAGACTCCAAACTCCAAACTCCAGATTCCTCTCTTTCTCTTTTCGCCTTTAATTCTTTTTCCATCGTTTGTATTTTGTGCAATTTGTTCCTCGCAAAGTTTATTGTGCTTTATGCATCTTTTTCCTTGTCGTGGGTCAGTCAGCCTTTTACATTTCTAAAGGCAAAAAATATTCTCTTCTCTCTGACAAAATCCTTCCAAATAAGAATTCATCTAAAATTTAGCCAAATTTCAATTTTGCCGAAATTTTACAATGGCCCTGGTCCCGCAAGTCCGACCCCAAATTGTGTTGCGCCTTCTGCTTCTGCACGCTTTCCAATTACTCGCCATTGTGGACTCAGCCAATGTCCTGTTCACGTTCTTCCACGACACCGGCAGCCACATCGGCTCTGTGCGCCCCATGATGGAGATGTGAGTCAATCAATATCCAATGGTTCAGAGACTTCAGACTTCACCCCGAGAATTTCCTTTTTTGGCCGAAGATTCTCCCTTTCTTTTGTGCAAATGAATTGTCTCTCTCTTCCCCTCTTTCTCGCTAAACCATATAACCACCCCATTTATCAGTAATAATCACTAATCTGGCAACTTATTGATCGCTCTTCAAATTGGACCAGATAAGAGAGCCTGAATGAACGCAGTTCGATTTTAGGTGGTTTCTGTCCCCACTTTTCAAATTATTTCGGCAAATAGGTTGACTATTTTGTTCATTTTGGCCAATGGGCCCAAAGCATTTTGGACTCCTTCTTCCGCTCTGCCTTCTCCTGTTTGTCCCCCTTTTGGAGTGCGCCAATGTGCTGTTCACATTCGAACACGACAAGGGCAGCCATGTGGGCTCAGCACGCCCAATGATGGAGATGTGAGTGGCGCACATTGAGTCGCATATTTGAGTCCCACATAATATTATTTTCAATCCCTCAAAGTATGATCAAAAATCTGTGATTTGTAAAATTCTATTTTATTTGAGCAATCTATGATTTTCACGTTGAAACCAATTTTGTGATGCCTTATAATAATTTCTTTTCCGCTCAGGATGGCCAGTCGAGGTCACAACGTGGTGGTGCTGGACACCGTGTTCGGCAAGGACCAGTCCGCCTCAGTGCGGCACATTCGCGCACAGCTGCCCAACACTGAAGACGCCGAAGTAAAAAACACTTTAAATGGGCTCAATTGGTTGGTTATTTGGCAAATTTTAGCAAGAAAAGCAATTTTCGCAAATGATTTGGGGCACAGTGCTCTCGTCGCCAATGCTCAGTGTGCTCTACAAGCGATGCGATGGCGAACTGGACGTGCTGATGCGGAACCACAGCAGACAGGTAGGTGGAGAGTAAGAAGAAAAAGAGATGAAGAGACGTAGAAAAAGAAGAGGAGATGAAAACAAAAGCAAGAGATAAAGATGGGAGTTAGTGGAAATGACAAAAAGAAGAGATTCAATATAAAGAGATTGGGAAGAAAATAATTAGGAAGAACTGATGATGAAGACACGAAAAAGGGAGTGGAGAGCGATGAAAAGGAAGTAGGGAGGATAAAGAAATGAATGAATAGAGGAGGAAGGGATGAATAAGAAGACAAAAGAAATATGAGAAAGAGAGGAGGAGAAGAGGAGGAATGGGGAAAAAGATGATGAAGAAGAAGAGGAGATAAGCCGGAAGTTTGTGGAAGAGATTAAAAAAGTAATGGAAGATGATCCATTTTGTATAATGTATGTGTGTGCCCCGCAGATGGCGGAACTGTTCTCCGGGGAGTGGGACCTGATCGTGGTGGACGACCTGTTCTGGGCGTTGGGCTTTGCGCTGCCGGTGTGGAAGCACCGGCTCTGGGAGCAGAGTGGCGCCAGACGGGGCAAAGAGCCCCACATAGTGGTGTTCGCCACCGCGGCCACCGGACTCACCTCTGCGGAGTCGGTGCGCTCCAGCGGTGGGCCTTTTGTTGCGAAAGCAAATTCAAAGCGTCCAAAGGCCGGAATTGGGTCAGCCGCGCGCCGATTTGCCCCTTTTTGCCGGCCGACTCCAGCGACGCCTACAACCCTAACACATTCACGCACCGGCTCTCCGTGTTCTTCGACGTGGTCAGCGAATACGCCACCCTTGCTGTTGTGGGTAAGTAAAATGTGAAGGTAAAATGTGCCATTACTCTGGAAGAAAATGTTCAACAACTCAAATTGTACCTAAGAAAATGAAGACAAACCATCACAACTCTTGTACTGCTCGAACTCTATGGCCTCGAGTTCAAGGAGTACAGTCTTCCAAACGGCGCATTTTAAATACAAATAAATTCCACTGAGTCTAGTCTTTCGTTACATCAAGATATAAGGGAAATCTGAGCATATTCTCAGACAAACTATAAAACTGGCCAAATTTGGGTGTTTCATCTCAATGTAGATTTGTGCAAAAATGCAAACACTTCTTCGTCCAGTAGTTACTTAAACGGGACACATTTACCTAGTTTTGCCATTTCAGAGGCATTCCTGATGCCGAACATCGCCAAGTACGGGGTGCCCAAGTTCTCGTGGTACGAGCTGTACTCGAGAAGCCAACTGCAGTTGGCGGACAACATCGACCGGATGGGACAGCCGTTGGCCAGTAGGCCAACAAAAGTGCCATTGGCCCAAAGACATCCACTTGCATTTGAGTTGGCTCGAACACGGTCAGCACTGGCGCCCATTGCAAGTCCCCCAAAGGGGCCCTCCCCCAGGAATTCGCCGACTTCATGGAGCACCCCGAGTCAAAAGGTACCACCAACATAAGGCATATCGATTAGATGTCTCGTGGCCAAAAAATTGGAACTTAGAACCAGAATTTGGCATAAGTTATGCTAAATTCCACCTTTCACTGTTCGAACTCGATGTCCTCGAGTGTTGAAGCCTATATTTTGATGAGAATTAGAGTTTAAGAATTAAGAGCGTCCAATTCAGGCACAATCTACATTGCGTTCGGGACCCACGTGGACTGGGGCTACGCTCCAGAGAATGCGGCCAGGGCATTCGGTGCGGCGATGCGTCGATTGCCCCAGTACCGGTTCATCTTCGTGAGCAAGAGGAGCAACAAAATATTGGAAAGGTTCCTCATTAGAGTGGATTATTCTGGAGTCCCAAATTTGGCGTTCAGTGCGGCCGGGAACGTGCTGGTCGTGAAGTGGGCGCCCCAACTGGAGGTGCTGGCCCATCCCAGCGTGAAGGCGTTCGTCACCCACGGCGGCAGCAAAAGGTGAACATAGAATTGGGACTGGGACTAGGACTCATAAAAGCGCTGGAAAAGTGAAGTCGACCCTCTGTTTTAATGCTTATATGGGTGTGTTCAGTGTTCGCGAGGGCCTTTGCGCCGGAGTGCCGCTGATTGTGATGCCCGTCTACGCGGAACAGGTGAGCAATAAGAAAGCGCCGTGCTGATGGCCATTCGGGCAGTTTAGGCGCACACCGCCCATCTGCTGTTGGCCTTGAACATTGCGCCAATTGTCAACAAGTTCAGTGTGGACGAGGAGAGTCTCTATCGAACAATCCACGACGTAAGTGTACTCAGAAATGGGCTACAATTAGAACAGAGAACAGACCGTTCGATTATTAGATCTATTGGCTACAGAGTGATCAAGTATTTAGAATAGATCAGAGTTGAGCTGATCGATTGATTACGTTAACCCTCAATTCATGTCAGTTGTTGAGGTACTAGGTGTTGTCCCACCCCCAATCGCTGGTGCGCGCCCGGGAGCTGCGCTCGCTGTTCCTGGACAGGCCTGTGGGCGCCCTGGAGGAGGCCGCCTTCGCGATGGAGCGCCTGGTGCGCGACCAGTCCAGGGCCTGGCGCCGCATGACCCAGCGCCGCGGAATGCACCTGCCCTGGGCCCAGTTCGCTCATCTGGACGCACTGGCAGCCCTCCTGGGCGCAATCTACGCTCTCTCAATTCTCTGATTGGAACTGTCGAAAATTCACGAAAACAAATTTATTTAAATCACATTTCTGTGAAAAATTGGTGGATATGATGGGCTAAAAGCAACCTTCAATTGGGTGGGGGGAAGGTTTTCTCCTTTACGACCGCACCACACATTTCTGATACATTCTAGCGGCTTTTCTCTCGAGCTGATGACAGAGTTTTAGTCCAGCTCAGCCAAAAGGGCGAATGAGAGAGACCGAATAATGATGGTCAATAGCCTAAACAAGCGGTTGAACCGAAGTACAAGATTTTTAAAGGAGTGACACAAAGTCGAGATCACTTCAAATCTATCTTGTTGCTTTTTCATTTTCAAAAAAGGATTATGCCGCCAATTGGGCGCACTGCTGGTGCTGAGTGGGCGCCGAACAATTTGTTCCTCACCAGAACTCGCCACTTCTGGCGGATGGCCTCCCGATATGGACGCACAGTGGCCAGCATCACCGCCCCGTTGGCGGTGGTGTGCAGACTGGAGGCGAGCATCATGAATTGCGAATAGACTGCAAATGCAATTTAAACTTTTCCCTGGTCTTCGGGTGTGCATATATTCTCCACTCAAAAAGACGATCAAAGAATGAATGTTCTGGCGTTTACAAGGGGAAAGTTGTACATAGAATTGAGGCAGGTTTAGAAGATCCCGGTCCAAAGTGACTTCCCTTTTCCCAAATGAGGAGATCCGAGTAGGGTAGATAATTAAAATATGGGACCGATGAATGCCTACTGTTTTTTGTCGTGCTGATTATTAAGTGATCACTATACAGATCTGCCCCAACATGTTTTGCCTGCCTGCAGCGTCAGCGAGATGAACAGCTGTCGGTGGTATTTGTAGGTGGCCTCCATGTTGGAGGAGAGTGCGCGCAACTTGTTCAGCTCCCTCAGCGTCCGGTGCGCCAAAACGGCGCACACCAGGATCGGCGAACCGCCGAACAGGGTCAGCTCGGCGTTGAACAGTCTGTTGCTGGTGCGCAGAACGGCTGCATTTGGCACACACGCGTCCAACACCTAGGCAAAATAAATATTAATTTCAAAATTTTTAACCTCCCGACTGATCAAAAACCAATTTTTTTAATAAGTGACATTTACTTTTATCAACTTGTCTGTTTAAAGTTTCACAATTTAATACATAATTTTAGTGCAATTAGAAATTTCGTAAATCTAAAATTGTTAGAATGTAGGAAAGGATGAACTTTTATCCGTGCTAACTACGATAGTCAAAAGGTCAAAACTCAAAAATCAAAATGTTAAAAATTAATTTTTTTTAATAAATTTTTTAAACTATTTATCATTCTAATATCAAATTTTGGGGGTGTGAATTATTGAAAAAATTTCATTTGCCTGGTCCCTCTCATCACTGCTGTCGTAATATGCCGCGTAGCTGTTGGCCAGCACTGCATTCGCGGGGCACATCCACAACAGTTGTGCTGCGGCCAGCAGCACCACACACCGCTTTTGCGTCAGCCATTTGAAGCGCTCGCAGAGTGTCGCGTAGCGGTACACAAACGCGTGCATCACGGCCACCAGGGCGGCGGCAGTCAGTTGCGTCAGCAGGAACTGAAACTGCGGTGAGAGAATGCGTAGCATTGGGCTCCCGAGTTTCTCGGACAACAGGGCTAAAAGTCCCTAAAAGGCTGGGCAAGCCTTATGGGCTACGACCGAGATTCAGCCTAAGTCCAAGGGTTTATTTTGAGGACCAATTGTCCATCCACTACTCCACACACCATACATCCCTTTTGCACCTACAGAGCCAATGATGGCGCCAACTGAGCCCAACTTGCCCAGTGGGCCCGTGGCCGCACTGGCCAACAAGTCTTCGTGTTGGGGCGGTTGGAAGAACACGGGCTGGTAGAGCAACGAGTTGCACATGTCCAACACGAAGATTGTGCACTGAAAATGACGAAATTATTTACGAACGCAAAATTAGTGGAAACCCTTTTCTCTCTGACCGCGATGTTGAGCAGATGCCACCGGTAGGCGGCCATCTCCGGGGGAGTGTGCCAGAGCAGCGCCCAAACAGCGGTGCCCATCACCAGCACATTGAGCCCAGCCACGGTGCTCATTGCTGCATTGTACAGAGCCCCGCTTCCATTTGCAATGTTCGCAAACGGCGCACAAACAACAGCAGCCGTGTTGATATTGACTGTCGCGGTTGAATTGGGCCAATTCGAAGACATTAGTTTTGACTTTTGAGTATCACAGCTCAGGAAATTGGTTGGACAAATGATCTGAGCTCGGATTCGTGGCTAACGAGAACAAACTAGGGATAATGCGTGGGGACGAGCCTTCAACACTGCGCCAAAGTGCAATTGAGATGGTGCAATTAATGGCTGTGCTCAAAATACCCGACTGTTTACGATAGATTTTTGTTGAGCTGCATTCCCGGAATTGTCCCCAAATTCCGCAATCCAAAGTAAACAAGGGTGGAATTGGGAATTAATTGGGCGGCAGCTGATTGCAGTAGATGTCCTCTGTTTTCTGCAAAACAAGACGCGAACACGACGGATTGGCCTTTCAGACCCGGAATAGCAATGAATAATGAATGCAACAAACGGCACAACATTCCCGGTGCGGCACAAAAGTACATCTGTGCCCAAAATAGGGGAAAGACTCAATTTTGAATCGCCAAGGGAAATATACTTTAAAAACTTTGTTGTGTACAGACGAAATCAATTCACATCTACTTCTCGGAACCACTCTGAGGATGTACTACAATCATCTGCCAAAGCCATGTAAGTGCATCTTTTATAATTCGAAAGGCAACAGAAAAACTAAGAATTGATCAATTAACGAATACACTGATAAAGGTCAACAATTTCAATCTGCCACCCTCAATCCCGCCCTCTGCTCCATTCATTCATCATCCGTCTTTTCTTCGTCTTCTTCCTCATCCTCTTCATATTCACTTTCATCGTCTTCTTCCTCTTCGTCATCCTGTTCTTCTTCGGTGTCATCTTTTCCATTCTGTTGCTCTTCTTCTTCCTCCTCCTCTTCGCCGTCGTATTTTCGATGTCCGAGCAGAACCTCCTTCCACTTGGTCGAATTGCGAATGATTATCTGAATAAAGCGGGGAATAACCGCACACGCCCATCCCGGTGACGAATAACTCCGGAATGAACAGAGCTAGCGAATTGCTATTGATCTCATCAGATTTATCTTTGAATTAGCAACAAATAACCCAAAAACCGCTTTTCTATTGATCCATTTTTGGTCAAGTTTTCAACAGAGAACATCTCAGGCTCCAAAAGGTCATGGAAATATAAGTAAATTTGAAAAAAACCGACTTTTCAGATTCGTGAAATGCCCAAAATAAGTTTTTAACAATTCAAAAAACACCTCTCCGTGCGGGTTCTCGAGCAAGAAGTAGCGAATGGTGTCAGCGAACTCGCCCTCCTTGGTGTAACCGCAGGGTCGCTCTCCGTCGATGCTGATGTAGCAGTCGCGGCTGATTTCCCTGCGCTTCCAGTTGCGGAACTCCTCCTCCACCATCTCGATCTGCATTCGCCGGGGAGCGGCAGCAGCAGCAGTGTCGGTCGTCTTGGCGGCCCCGTTGTCGATGGCACCGTTCTCCTGGGGACACGATTGCTCGGAGCAGGACATTTTGCAAATTTTTAATGAAAATAACTTTCTAAGTAAAAAGCGAAAAAGCCTACAAAATTAGGGTTAATTTCCGTTGAAATTTTTTTTAAATCTTTTAATGAAGTGCAGTGCGTTTTGAATACGAGTCTTAACTTTTGGACATTGGTTAACAAAATCTCTTTTTGCACTGCTCGAACTTGATGACATGATGACCATGTTCTCGATGGGAATACTAGTCTCTAATCGTAAAGACATCGAGTAGTTTGGCTGACTGGAGGTTGTCCTTGAGGTCGTCGAGTTCAAGCAGTACAAAAGTACCAAGAGGGACTACTATATAAAATAATGCATGCGAAGTGTGTGTGCGGAATTGTGCTGTTGGTGGGGTTGGTCTACCTACTATATACTTAGGTAGGCACGTAATCGTTCGTAGTGTTACTGCTGTGCTGATATGAAGATAAAAGATATGAATACGAATTGTGAATGTGATTCAACGGTGTGGGATTAGTAAATTTGATTACGCGGCAGGTCGGAAAGTTTCTGGAGGCAAATAACCACATATAGGTATTCAGTATTCACGTCTCTCATGTGTGTTGTGTGTGCATTCTGCATTTGCATTCCCAATTCCCATTCCCATAACTATAATACGCAATCGGAAGTCGGAACCTTTACTTATCTGTTATCTTTATCTCTTATCTCTGACTGACAATTGGCAAAACAAAATGATTCTAAATAATAAATATCCAAATTGCTCAATGCGTAGAATATTTACATTTTTACTTAGAATTAGAATAGTACAAAAGTGAATCCAATTTAAAATTTGAAATCCGATGTAAAATATAGTTTTTGGGGTTCAAACATCCCCTTTATGGTCAGTCACTTGCGCATTTTGGCCTCTCTCGGTCAGTTCGCGCCAATTTCCTCCATTGTGCGCGAAATCACTTCCGCCACTGCCTGGACTCGTGCAGAAATCTTGGCGGACAGTTCGTCCACTTTTTGAAGGTCAAATCTGAATGGGACGTGTCAAAACAAATGCGCCCATTCCCCGAACCCACTTGTGGCCAATTGCCTTGGAGAGTGCCTCCTGCGTGAGGGCGTCCTTTGGAGGCTCCTCCGAGCGGTCCAGCAGGTTCAGCGCGACCGCGTAGTGTTTGCGGACGAGTGCCTCGGTGTTGTAGAACTGGTCTCCGTGGATGGGGATGCACACCTGTGGGGATATATTAGGCACCAGGGACATTTTATTGCTCTCGCCCGAGTACCAGCGGGACTCCGTGCACGATTGCCTCCAGGTTGCTGTTCCTGCCGCAATGCGACACGAACACGTGCTGCTTGCCCGGAGTGGCGCGCATGTGCCCTAAAGTGCATTTGGGGGAAGGTATGAAAAGCAACTGATCTGTTTTAGTCTCGATTGTGAGTTCTCTGATCAGTGATCAGATTTGTAGTTTCAGATCAATTACAATCAGAACCAATTTTGGCCTCCTACATGCCTAGAATTGCTGGGATTTGGAGCCAGTCGGCAACGTGCAAGTTGTCCACCAATTCTGGATCGTTGCGTAGCTGCTCTATGCGCTCGTCGCCTTTATTGAGCTGCCAGAAGAAGAAGCGGTTCGGCATGGCCTTGATTGTCGCCCTGATGGCGTTGAAGTTCGTTTCGCCCAACCCTGTGCCGGAGTCAAAGAAAGTGCCGAAACTGATCATCACAATGGCCTCCTTCTGGTCTGCCTGTAAGAGAAAGATGGTTGCTTAAAAAATGGATCTAGTGCTGATCAGAAGAGTCTTGATCATTATATAGACATTTGATGGTCATGTCTGGCGGAGTAGATTTGATTGGTGAATCAAGCAAGACACACACAAGGTCTGATCTAGCCATCATTCAACTTTCAAATCCCTTTAGCCCAATTCACCTTTTCCAGCAGTTTCTCAGTCTCGGACTGCTCTTTGCCGCCTTTCTGTGTGTTCAGAGTCGATTCGCCTCCCTTGTTGCCCTGGCGCATGTGAATCCCTCCGATGAACTTGACTCTGCTGTCGTTCTCCAGCAATTCCGCGAATTGGTCTGTGAACTCCAACTCTGGCTGGGAGTTCACCAGAAGGGCGCTGGCGCGGCCGAGCAGTTCAAACAGCCCCGGGAAGGGACTATTCTCGGGGAAATGCTTCGCCGTGTACACACTCGCTGTCCGAACGATGCGCGCCTGGGACATGTTTATTTGAAGAACTAATTGTCATATTTATTGGTCTCTTCCCAAAACAGATCAAAATGGGAACAAATCTATATTCAATAATCGCTATGCCTGGTTCACTAATGGTTTCGAGACTGTTGTGTTACTAATTTCATCATCCCCTCACTTTGGCTATTTGTTTTGTTCTGCCCAATGCCCATTTCCCATTTTTACCCTGCCCTCCACATTCCCCACTATCGCCGTTTGGTATGCTGCGGCGATTTCTGCCTTCCGCCCTTTGCTCTGTCTGAACACATCATCGTGATCGCCCAGTTTGGTGTTGGATTGGCCGTAGTAGACAGCTGGATCAGAACGAAATTTCGAAATATGGCGGTCAAACTCTTAAAAATGGCTTACGCGGAATTGTCATTTGGAGAGCCCGTTCGGCCAGTCCCAAAATGTGGAGCATGTTCGGCTCAAGGGAATAGCCTGCAAGTGGGGCACAAAATAACAATGAATGTCATCAATTCAACTGTTCTAAGTGTTGATCCACTGAACAGAGATCAAATAGATGGCGCCCGGTAATTTGGGCAGTGACGGAAATTTGGGCAGTGTCAGGTAAAATCCGGAAGCTAATAAACAAATAGACCCCGCGAAACAGCAGTAATTACTGCCTTTTCGAGGGGGACACTGACACTGACATTCACAGTAACGCCTTATGCACTGTATTGCTGTCACTGCCCAACTTTCCAGCGCCCCAAATAGATGGCCTCTATCTGATCAGTGTTGATCTTCGCTCTCTCTCTCTCTCTGAATACCCTATTCCCCTATTCGGAACTCACTGTTCACGGCCATCGTTTTGGGGATGTCTAGCCAATAGAAGAGCGGGAACGCGTAAATGGTGAAGATGGTCGCCTCAGTGATGGCCACGTCGTAGTTCTGGGCGCACAGTTCCGCCATGAAGGCGGGGTCTTCGGCCATTTCTGCGTAAATCTCGTGGAACTGCATTGAACCTTTGTGGAGCAGCTCCTCCCTCAGCTGCGCATTCTGCGGCGTGTAGTAGCGCACTTTCAGTCGGCCGTAGCGCCCATCCGGCCTTTTGATGCTGTCCTCCAGGATGGGCACCAAAAAATGCTGCAAAGGGCGTGCAGCTGATCTAGCCATCCGATGGATCTGATCAGCCAACAGAAGAGCTGATTTGGTCCAACAGTTGTCTTGTCTGGTCAGAAAATCCTTGGAATGTTTGATCGGTCTGATCAGATCTTGACATTTAGATCTGATGTGAGATGATTTGGTTCTCGGCCAGTTTGTCAGACGATTGTCCAGTGATCCAATTTGAATGATTGCTGGGACTCACCACTTCGTGTTCTTTATCGGTGAGTGCCTTGCCGATGTGCATGCAAAAGTTGTGGTGAGTGATGTTGTTCTTGAAGAGGGGGGCCACAAACAGCACTTTCAGTGCATTCACTTGGAAGGCGAAAAGCGCAGCAGCGAGAAAAGTAAAAACGGGCAGGGCTTTCATTTTGGGGAAGTGCACAAAATGAGCGAATGGAATCAATGTTATAAAGCCCTTTTTCGAAAATGAACGCCAAATGGGCGAGTTGTGCGGGGGAAGGAGCATGATATTGATATCCATTATCTATTTAGGTAAGGTTTGCAATTCGAAGAAAACAGAGCATCCGATCCCCCCCCCCCCCCCCCCCAGAGGGCGAATGAATCCAGCAATAGAGCCTCTCATGTGCATCTCAGCCCAATATATGCATGAATAATCGAATGCTTCTTCCGGCCAGAGAGAGGCAAAAATGCCAGAAGAATGGGCAATCAAGAAAAAAATGTATATATTTTTATGTATCACAAAAATAAATAAGCATGTTTTTTATCAGTTTCCCTCCAATTCACATTCATCGTTAATTTTATCGTTTTTATTTCCATTTAGCAAATTCAGTTGGAACACATACATATATTACCTCAAAATGTGGACTCTAGAAAGTCTCTCTTCCTCTATTTGTTCAGCATTTTTTCATTTCACACTGTACCGTCGTATACCCAAAAGGGTTTTATTTCCATTCAAAATCAACCAAATCGAAATGATCAGTGCCAATAAGAGTGAGAGACACTTCCAAATTGGTGTGCACATCTGCCCCCTTTTTGTCCTGGTTTGGACCGCAAATGTGTGTTTGGCCAACTTCACCGCCACCAACAAGCAATCGTATTTAAGAGCGCAACCAAAGCGCTATTCATTCATCCACCGTTCGCTCATTTGTTCACTCAAGAACTCACCTTTCTTCGCCAAAATGATGCGCTCTCTGTTCTTCACTCTGCTGGTGGTGGTCCCCGCCTTGGTCGGCCTGGCGCAGGGCGGCTGCAGTTGCACCAGCGGCTGCCAGTCCGGATGCCCTTCGGGCTGCGGCAGTGCCTATTGCCCGCAAAGGTGAGTGCAATCGGCATCGAATAATTATAGATAAATACTTTCCCAGAACCCAATAAAAAGGAAAAACTTCTCCAAAAAACTCAAGATTCCTTTGGGATTGAAACAAGAGCACTTTTAAGGATTCTCCAGGTCAAAAAGTCAAAAAGCAGTACACCAAGCAGATTTACATTTCTATCGATAGGACTCAAAGTGACAATAGGGTTGGTGCTTAAGCTCCCCTTACACTCAGAGACATTTGTTGGACGATGTGTTCTCTCACTAAAATGTACCCCATTTTTACAACTGACATTGCGCGCTCAATAAACTAAACTAAAAAATATTGATCGCCCTTGCGCGCCATTCCTAGAGCACTAGGTATTTAGTATTTAGTGCTACAAGTTGTCTTTGGTTTGCTCAATAAACCAGAGACAAAAAGATCACACAATCTATTCCCGTCAAACAGCTCCTCCGGGTGCATTACGTGCATTGCATATTGCGCGGCGAACCCGTCCGTGTGTGAGGCCGCCTCCTCCACGGTGTGCTCGTGCAGCGGCTGTTCCCGCTTCACCAGCGGCTCCTCCGACTGCACCGCCTGCTGCAACTACGGCAAATGAGCCACTCCAGTGGGGGAATTGGTGCAACAGGGAATGGACTTTGGACTTGGGGCTGTCAGGTGTAAAACTGTAAAACTGTTTTTTTTCCCCTCCCGCCCTCGCAATGGCGGTCCCCCACCAATCAGCCGCCGCTTTATGAAAGATCACGTACAATTCGGTACACTCCGTTTCGGTGACAACCGACGACAACACTATCGAGCAGTCGGCTGCACACATATTTTGACATCCAATTGGGAGCCCATTTGTAGTCCTCTGGGCACAGACAGCTATTTAGCTATAATGAGATGTTTGCAATATTTTGGTCCACCAATCCTCCACCAGACAGCAGACACCGTTTTTTGCTGAAAAACATTTGATTAAATTTAACCATGTTTCGAATCCCTCTTTTATTGGTCCGATTCTGAGTTCAAAAATGCGTACAAAACTACGATTTATAAAAGGCATTTGTTCTAGGACCCTATTCTCTGATCCAATTCCACCAAAATCTGCTCTTCCAAACCAAACATGGATAGGTTTTTTGTAAACCCAAATTGCAAAATAACTGGCAACTTAATGTGTTGATTGAACCTCCATGGGACGTGGGAATCATTTTGGGGGCATTATTCTCCCCTCTGACAGATTGTTGTGGGCTCTGTCTTATTTTCCCGTGAAAGTCCTGTGCGCCGAAAATACAAAAACATTCCCTCAACACTCCCCTGCTCCCAGTCGGCTCTCCGCATAAATATTGAACAATTGCCTTTTCGGCTCAAATGCCCAAATGGAGGGGCATTCTTTTTGGGACCCCGTTTCTCCTCTGTCTCTGTTTGGCGCTTCCGCCGGTCCAGTGCGCCCAAGTGCTGTTCACGTTCTTCCACGACTCAGGCAGCCACTTCGGCTCCATGCTTCCGCTGATGCAGAAGTCGGCATTGAAAAAATTGAAAAAATTAGAATTAATTTTCAAGTCCAAGCACTGAAAATTTTTTAAAATTGGGGCTTCGAAATCTGTTTAAAAATTAAAGTGATTTTATGGCCAGATTGTCCTTTCGCGGTCACAAAGTGGCGGTGCTGGACACCATCCACACCAACCAGGAGAAGGAACAGACGGAGGCCATTCGGCACATTGGCGCTCTGCTGCCGAATGAATCGGAAGAGGAGGTTGGTCGACCGATCAAAAAAGAACACATTTTGATTCGGAATTTGAGGCTGCCCGATTGAGCGCTCTGTGGTGGGGGACGCGCAACCGGGCGACCGCCCTCCCCCCCACCTATTGGCAGTGCGACCGCCTGATGCAGGCACTGGTGCAAAATCACAGTCGGACGGTACTCAAAAAACGTAGCAAATAGTAATGCTTTTGGTCGACAAATGGATGATATTCAGATTATTCCGATGGAATTGAAATTTAAGACAACATTTCTATTATAAAATTTTAGAAAATTGTTTGTAATAGTTTTTTTAATTTATTTTTCATTTATGTAATCCCCAGATTGTTGCGTTGATGAACGCCGAGTGGGACCTGTTGGTGGTGGACGACATCTTCTGGGCGTTCGGCTTCGCCCTCTCGGTGGGCTTGCACCGCCGCTGGGAGGCCGGCGGCCGCAAAGGAAAAGAGCCCCACATTGTGGTGTACGCCACTGGGGCGGGTTGGCTGGTTTCGGCCCACTGGGCTAGGGCCTCCGGTGAGCTCAACATGAATGGGGGGGGGGGGTTAGCTGAGGGCTATTAAGGCAAAAGCCCCTATTTGTTAACACAAATCCGTTCTCCGATTTTGCCCATTTTCGGCCGAAACTGGGTGGGTCGTGCCCCGCTGTTGCCGTACTTGCCCACCTCTGGCGAGGACGTGTACCGCGCCAGCAAGTTCACGCACCGGCTGTCCGCCCTGCTCGAGAATGGGGCCGAATTTGCGACTCTCAAATACGTGGGTGAGAAAACTGTTTGGGCACACATTGCCCCAATCCCCCATTCTGGGCCAGAGCTGTTCCTGTTGCCGGGCATCCGGGCGTTCGGAGTGCCCGGGTTCCGCTGGGAAGAGTTGTACCGGCGCAGCAGCCTCTCGCTGTCGGACGGCCTCGACCGGCTGGGACTGGCGGAGCCAGGTGGGGCATCCCGAACGGAACCAAATGGCCCGTTCAGTGGGCCCAGACCTGGTGGGCACTGGGGCCCACTGCAAGGGCCCAAAGGAGGGCGCACTCCCCCGCCGGTTGGCCGACTTCATGGAGCACCCCCACTCCAAAGGTGGGAGCATTTGGGGCACTCAAATGGGCTCTCAGGCACCGTCTACATCGCCTTCGGCACCCACGTCGACTGGGCCTACGCCCCCCGGCACGTGTCCAGCGCCTTCGCGGCTCTATTCCGCCGTCTGGCGCACTTCCGCTTCGTGTTCGCCCGCAGAGGCAACA
>VAHH01000925.1:0-17563 GCA_013357305.1 Radopholus similis | reverse complement strand
TGAAAATGATGATCTCTGAAAAGTGAAAACCCTTTGAAAACGATTTAAATGATATTTTAAAGCATATGAGAGCATTTGAACATTCCATAAAGCATATTCATTTTTTACCGTTTTTTACCGCATATTTACCGATTTTGAGGTTTTTTACCGGTAAATTTACCTAATCATTTTTTACCGGTAAATTATACAACCCTAATTTTTATACTAGGTGTAGTGGGTAGGAAATGGGAGTGGAATTTGAAGGGATTGTTTGGGGCGAGTTTTGATGAAGTTCCTATTCCGCTGTCTGAATTAACAACATTTTGTTGTTCCGTCCCAACCCCATTTCCCTTCCATTTTTTCTATTTAAAACGGGCCCTTTTACCCATCGATCCCATTCAAATAATTTATTTCAATTTGTGCAGATAAACTGTAAACAACTAGAAAATGGCTTCCCGCGACGAGATTGGCGCAGATGTGTGCAGTCTGATCGGCAACACTCCGATGTGCTACCTGAACAAGGTGACCAAGGGATGTGGCGCGAAAGTTGGTGAGTGCAAAGGCCCACTTTCTTCTCCAATGCCTTTGCAGCCGTCAAACTGGAGTTCATGAACCCGGCCGGCTCGGTGAAGGACCGCATCGGCGTTTCCATGGTGGATGCGGCCGAGAAGAAGGGACTGCTCAAGCCGGGCGTGAGCACGATCATTGAGCCGACCAGCGGAAACACCGGAATCGGTCTGCCTAAAACGGGGATTCGCGGATGCACCGCTTTCAATTCAGCCCTCGCCCTTGTTTCTGCCGCCCGCGGGTACCGCTTCATCGCCACAATGCCGTCGACAATGAGCGAGGAGCGGGTGAGCTGTTTTGTCGCACTTATTAAAATGATTTTGGGTTTCTCCCCAGAGGACCCTTTTGCGCGCATTCGGAGCGGAGCTGGTGCTCACTGACCCGGTGCTGGGCATCAAGGGCTGTGTGGACCGGGCCGAGGAGTTGGCCAAGCAGATCCCCAACTCCTACATTCCCATGCAGGTTTGCAGACCAAAACGGGAAGAAAAACGAGTGCCTTGGCATTGGCTATGCAATTCAGTTCGCCAATGAGTCCAATCCAGAGATCCACTACAAGACGACTGGACCCGAGATTTGGCGCCAGACCCAGGGCAAAGTGGATGTCTGCGTGATTGGAGTGGGCACCGGTGGAACGGTGGGAAAGGAAAAGGATAATGGCAAATACACAAATAAATAATGCTCTGAACAGATTACTGGCGCTGGCCGATTCTTGCGCGAGAAGAACCCGAACATTGAGGTCCGCAATTGAACTCGGGAACAGCGACGGGAACCACCATTTGCAATTGCAGTTTTACGCGGTGGAACCCGAGGAGAGCCCGGTGCTGAGCGGGGGACAGCCCTCTCCGCACAAGATCCAGGGGATGGGCGCAGGAATGGTGCCCCCGGTGCTGGACACGAAGATGTACAAGGGAGTGCTCAAGGTGGGGGCCAGTGCTGTCCCGATCGAACTCCCACATTCGCCGATAGGTTCACTCCAACGACGCGATCGCGATGGCCAAGCGACTTGCAGTGGAAGAGGGGCTTCTCTGTGGTGGGCCCACTCTCCCCTCGCGCTCTTTCAGTCCACTCACTCCCTCTCAGGCATTTCCAGCGGGGCCAACGTTGTGGCCAGTCTTCGTCTGGCTCAGCTGCCCGAGATGGCCGGCAAACTGATCGTGACCGTGCTGCCCAGCTCAGGCGAACGCTACCTGTAGGGGACCTCCCACCCCCCTTCATCTCCCTTCCACTCTCAGCTCTTCTGCCCTCTACTCGGACATCAGCAAGCAAATGGCGCAAATGCAGCACACGGAAACCCTCGAGGAGAACATGAAGCGACTGAACGTGAACTGACGAGAGAAGCAGCACATGAAGAAACATGTGAAATATTCCGACTTTTTAAATTACTTAAGTATTGCGCGGTTGCAAATAAACACGGTTGAGCAACAAGTGGTGGACCACCGCCAGCAGAGGAATGGCAAAAAACAGGAACCCCGTCTCTTCTCTGCTGCTGGGCGTCCCATCCGATGCCGAGTCTGCTGCCATCGCCTGTTGCACGCATTCGGGCCAATCACTGTTCGACGCTGAATTCGCGTTGGCCCAGTTGAACAGCATTCGGAGGAGAGCGCTTAAATTTGTCCGAAATGAAAGCTCAATAATGTGCGGAAATGCGCACGCGGAACTCTTGGCATTGAGCCGTACGAAGAAGGGCAGGGCGCGTCTGTGGCACAGTTGGGACACCGTCCTCAGATGGCAATCAGCGTAGCTTTCCATCGCCCTAAAGGCAGACAGAATCTGTTCTGCCCAGCGGTGCGAGTCCACCTGCAGAGTTGGGCAATTCCCTGCTCCAGCGGGGGCCCGCCCTCCCCCATCCGGTCGTGCATCGTCTCGAACACGTCCTTCTCGAGCAGGGACCAGTGCAACTGAGTGGCGAACGAGCAATGCAAAACAATGTTTTTGAGGGGTTGCCTGGCAGCTCCTTCCGATGCGCGCCCCGTTCTTGGCCAGACAGGGCAGCACAAAGTTGGCGAACTCCTTGTCTGTGCGGGAACTCTGGCAGATCTGACAATGAGTGCATTCGGTCCCTTCAATCCACTCATCAGTGGTCCACCGCCAATTCACCGTTTTGAGGGTCTCCTGTCCGCCGCTCAGGATCCTGCGTGCAGTGGATGGTTCGCACCGGTGCAGACAGCCAACAAACTGGCTGTGGTGACTGAACCAAAACCGTTCATCCAACTCGGCATTGTGCCGTTTGCCTGCACTCCGCTTTGATGCGCTCCAGCGCGTGTCCGTCCCTGGTCACGGTGTCCACCTGAAATGCCTAGCCGCACCCTTTTGTCCCGTCGCAAACCAGCGCGTGCAGCGGAGATCCGATTGCGCTGTCCACTCTCCAAGTGCTGATCGCCCTATTCGGCTGCGTCTCGGCGGACAGCATCTGAAGTGTTGGCCCCGATTATCGCTCAAATGCGCACCCACATAGTCGTCCTTGCACTTGAGCAGACATGGATCGGCCGGAGAGTGCTGCTTCGGCACCTCCAAGTCGTAGGTCTGGGCAAAGACCATCGGCGGAATTGAATTGTTTGGGCCGCTTACGTTTGCAATTAGTTCCACGCCCTGTGTGAGCAGGAACAGCCGCGAAGTGATGCAGCAGTTGGCGAGGAGTATGGCCACTTTGGGGGGCGACATGGGCACTCACTCAGAAACTCGGAGGGAGATTGGCCACCGGAGGAAAAGGGCGCTTGGACGGAAATCCCCGGGGAATGAACGTCGGGCGTGAAGGAGACTGGGTGGCGGGCCCAAATAAATTTATTTGTGTCCAAAATATTGGATTGGCACAATTTGTTCAAAGTGAGAAAAATGAGTGCGTGGGAAAAGGGATGTGCATAATTACTTGCTTATGATGGCGCCACTTGGCAAATGCGTGTAGCTTAATTGCCCTCTTAACTCCAAATTCTGCGTGGGATTTTTCCAAAAAGCGAAAAATTACTTGGATGGGACCAAATGGGTGTAAAATTGCGCAGAAATGATGCGAATATTTATCAAAACAACAAAGAAATGATCAGTCATTAATCATTATCATTACAGTGCAAATATGTATTGTATCGTAAATAGGCACAAATTCCGTAAATGGTTATGCTGAGGGAAATGGTGAAAGTGAAGGAGCAAGTTGGGAGGAGAAATCACACCAGAGATACGAATGGGGGATAAGTGGTGAGAGGATGGATACACGAAATAATAGTTAGGGGTCCATACAATTCGGTACTTGCTCGTCCATCGTTCGTCAGTCACTCGCCGAGCAGTTGGGGCTATTTAAGTTTTCGCAGTGCTGAAGCGGAACATGAAATGTCGCCGCCCAGTTGGGAGACCCACCTTCGTCCATGACCTCGGGCACCAGCTGGTTGGACACCAGGTCAGTGAGTTTGTCCAGACTGGTCAGACTGGTGGACAGCTGCTCGCCCACCACCAGTCCGCCGGCGGGGTCCTCGAAGCCGAAGAACAGCGGTCCGCCCAGGGAGGACCTGCAAATGAACGATGTTCACACAACAGCAGCAGAGGGGTTTAGACCCGATGAAGTTGTCTTGTTGGAACTGGAGAGTGCCCATCTGTGGTGCAGCCCACAATTGTCCGTTCACCGGAAGCGAGGCATAGTTGCCATTCGGCACAACAGTACTGCTGCTGCTGTTGTGCTGCTGGTACGCGCTGTTCCCATTACCCCGCTGTCCGGCGACCAGGCTGTTGTTGATGCTGCTGGCGTCGCTCCGGTACAGTCCGAGCAAGTTGGCGCTGTAGCCCGGGTATGCTGCTGTCGCTGCTGTTGGAGCCATTGTCCTACTCTCCGGGTTGTACACGTGGGAATTGCTGCCGTTCCATTGTTGTGGAGGCCACCACCTTTGTGTCCCATACTGGAACGGCTGATGGGCAATGGTGGGCTGATGTTGCACCGGATAGGCGGGCGGGGGTCCCATCACCATGGTGGGCACATTCGACCGCTCAACTTGTCCAATCGAGCAGATGCCTGTTTGATTGTGGTTTGTGCGTTCGTCTGACCGATAAAAAGCTAGCTATTCCCACCTGTTGAAGTGGCCAGCTGAGTGGCGCCTTTGTGCGGCGGCGATGGAACGGCCGAGTCGTCGGAGCTGCTGGGCGGAGTCAGCAGACATTGGGACGGCGACACCACCACACCGTCAGCAATGTTCTTTTCGTTGTCGTGCGAGTTCTTCTGGAACCGTTCATTCACCAGCAGTGCAGCCCTCTTTGCCGCGGTTGTCTCTCGGCAGGGTGCCTTCTGCAGCGATTTATGTAGGTCATCCCCTCCCCTCAGCTGCCCACCTCCACAGCCGCACTCCTCTTTGTGCCTGCCCGCTGCTTCCTTGCGCTCGCTGTTTCCTCTCTCCCGCCACTGCCTCCCGGCAACGTCTTCATGTTTGAGCTGCGACTCGACGGTCTGCCCGTTGCCCTTGAAACAGGCCTGTTCAGTGTGCCGAAGCATTGGCTGCTGCGTTGCTCGGGAATCTGTTTGAACAGCGCCGCTATCTCAGCGAAACCGGGCTGGAATTGGCAGCAAATAACAACACTTGAGGCACGCAAAAAGACTGCCTTGGAGAGCAGATCGCTGATCTTGATGTCGTCGATGTTAGTCTTGTTTCTGTCGGCGCCCAACTCGAGCAGCGCTCTCACCGAGTCCACTTGGGCCTGCTCAACGGCCACAAAGAGCGCACTCCTCCCCTGCATGTCCAGCGCCTCCTTGTTGGCTCCGTTGGCGCACAGCAGTCGCACCATCTCCGCGTTGTTGGACTTGGCGGCCAGGTGCAGGGCGGTCTCCCCGGTGAAGTGGATGCACTGCTCGTCGCCCGCCTGGTTCGCGAAGTCTGCCCGCTTGTCCGCGTCCACCCGTTCCAACAGCATTTCGGCAATGCGCAAAGTCGCCCCGGATCGCAATCTGGACGGCACACTGGACCGGAAGGACGTCAGGGGAAGGACCCACCTGAGTTGGGCACACCGCATCAGCGGAGTCTCTTTGCGCCGGTAGAGTGTGTCCGGCTGGACCTTCGCCCCCTGGATCAGGAATTGCGCCACAGACTCCATGCCCTGTTCACACGCGACGTATAGCGGTGTCTTCCCGTTCGCGTCGCTCAGATTCGGGTCCGCTTCGAAATCGCTGACTAGATTCCTCACAGCGGCCGACTTCCCTTTGTGTACCGCCAATTGCAACGGGGTGACGCCATCTAATAGTAATGGAGCACTTTGATGTGCAAATTCGAGTCTAGCGAGGACCCACCATTGTCCTGCGCGTCAATCGTTGCGCCTTTGGTGAACAGGATGTGGATGTTCCTCAGCAGGCACTGCTCCGAATCCTCCGCCGCCAGATGCGGGTTCTCAAACAGCAAATGGAGCAGAGTGCGTCCGCGTGCGTCCACCGCCTTCACCTGCAAGGCGGACATTCATCAGTCAGTCATCACCCTTTCCGCGCTCTTGCTCACCAGATTCGGCTCCAGCTTGTACTCCTCGCCCACCAGTCCTTGTCTGCCCAGTGCAGCACTCTGCCTCAGCGCCTCAAGTAGCTCCGTCTGTCCCTTGCACTCCGCTGTCGCGTGGAGGGGCGAGTGCTCGGTTGAGGAACCGCCGATGCCGGAGGAGGAGGAACGCGAACACATCGCCGCCGTTTGGTTGGCGTTGTGGTGCATGTGCACATTTTCCGCCATCTCTGCAGACGGGCCCATTTGGTTTGAGCCTGGAAAGCGAGAACAGAAGACTGATTGTGGTGTTTGAGTCCGTTGTCCACTTGGATATTGTGTCGGCATCAGCGGGAGTGCGGGGTGCTGCGGGTAGCTGTTGGCGTACTGGCAGTGCGGTTGAGTTGGGTAGGCATACTGCTGCGCAGACAACGGGGTGGCACTGACGTGGCTGAAGTAGAACGAGGTGTTCAACTCGACGCCCCTGTTCCTGTTTGCGCTCCTCACCCCAATGTGGAGTGCTGCTGGATGTTCTGGAGTTGTCCGCTGAACAGGCTGGTCATGCTGTCCGAGTGCGAGATCATCAGCGGCACATTGGAGGAGGCACAGCTGCCCGCACTGGAGGGGTTGTAGCCGAGCTGGTAGTGGTGGAACTGTTGCTCGGACACAGGGGTCGCAGACGTCTTCCCCGGTTCCAGGACTGCCGGAGTCCATGTCTTTGCGGTCTTCAGGCGCCTTCTGGGCAGCCGCTCCTGGCGCACCACGGCGCCCACCACACTCAACACCGCCAGTGAGAGCATGCTCAGTCCGAGCAACAGGGTCCACGGAACTGTGCTGGGCCGGGGTGGGAGACGAGCCTCGCTTTGCAGAATGCGCACGGGAATGTCTTGCAGGGTCTGCAACAAAGTGAGACTTCAATCTGTGGTCTATGCAATAAAGTCACGTCTAAATTCTAAATAACAAATTGATTCCAATGACGAGGATTTTAGGCATTTCTGGAGCCTATATCAATTTACGTCAACTCATTTTGTTTTACTTTGACGTGAGGTCACGCCAAGACGTCAAATCCGCCATCAAATGAATAGAATTATCAGTTTTATCGATCTTTCTAATCCATCACGTACAAGAAAGGGAAATTAAAATTGTTCCCTCTTGACTGTTTGACAAGTCACGTATGGACCGACTTGGCGTCAAATAGGACAATTGACTTGGCGTCAAGACGTCAAGAGGCGAGATCGAATGACCCTTTCCTTTGACGTGTGAACTGTGGAACCTGCGGCTGAGTCTACTTATCTGTGTCTGTCTGGTGTCTATCCCCTATCACTAAAGATTTTGCCTCTCTCTCTCTCTCTCTCTCGTTCTCTTCTCGCTTGGCCAAATGCTTTCGCTATTTAAATTTAAAGCGATCCTCTGATTCCCACTGGTATTTGCCACTCTCCCCCGTTTCCGTTTCTCACCTTTTTGGCGTTTGCAGCCCCCACGTAGGCGGCCACACTGTGCATGTCCGAGAAACAGGGCGAGTGCGAGCCCAGCACAAAACGGTGGTGCTGGCCCCCCGCGGTGTCTATCAGGTTGCACATGGTGACGTCGACGCGCAGAAAGAGCGCAATTCCCTCAGCCCCTGCTTCTAAACGGGGGACAGTCTGCCAGGGTTCTTGCCCCTTGTGACAGGAATTGCCTGCTTCCGCGTCCCTCTTCGACCTCAGTGCCCCCTCCGCCTCATACCGCACACTGAACATGGAGCTGGCGTTGAGCTGTGGCGGCAGCTGGATGCGAGGGCCCAGCTGATTGCCGTTCGAGTGCCATTCGAACAATTTTGCCTGGAAACGGGGAGATCAGTAGATGTACGGGAACCAGACAAATGTTGCCCACCTGTCCGTCGGCGTCCAGGGAGAGCGAAAGTGAGGCACGCAGGTGCGCACTCAGGGAGACCAGGAACTCGCGAAGCACGGTCACCAGCCGGGGGCTGGACGGGGGCACCAGCAGCACCAGAAACAGTTCGCCGGACAACAGTCGCAGCGCCTCCCAGGGGTCCGGCTCCGCCTCGCGGTCGCAATCCCCTCCCTGAACGGGCGAACAAAAGTGCTCTTTGAGTCCCCTGTCCGGCTCACGTCCCAGCCACACGCGCCCATGTTGCACTGCTGGTCGCAGCGCCCGTTGGCGTACAGCCTCGCACACTCGCCAAAGTGGGGGCACTTGGACAGGCCGCGTGGCACGCAATCGAACCCATCGAACAGACAGCGCTCGTTGTTGCAAATCTGGCAATTGGGCACCAATTTGAAAAGGTTTTGTCCCCTCCTCCGCAGCCACCTCGTCACACTTCCCGTCCGCGAACACGTGTGCGCAGTAACTCGGCTGCGGACACAGGCCGAAGGGTTCCGTCTGCCGCGTGGAGCAGTCGCCGCCGTCGAACTGGCAGGCGAACAGGTTGCACTCCGCATCGCACTTTCCGTCGCCGGCTCTGCAAAATGGAGCAGTTGGCCCAATCCCGACTGGTCCGTCCACTTGTGCTCGCAGCCGTTCCGCAGACAGCTCTCCCGGTCCACAACGTCCGTCCGGTTGAACCTGTCCACCGGGACGGACACCTGCCAATGGTGGGAGTGTTGGCCTGTTGGACCCATGGTGGCCACCTCGCAGTGCCGTCCTGTGAACCCGCGAGAGCACTCGCACGCGTAGCTGTCCACCCTGTCCCTGCAGGTGCCTCCGTTTGCGCAAACACTGAAAGCACACACATCAACGCGTTTTTGGCTTTAGGGTGCCACATGTTGGTGCAGTCGTCGACGTCGTTCTCGCACAATTCCCCCTCCCAGCCGGGCGCACAATCGCAGCGGAAGCGGTCACTGTCCAAGTTGACGCATTTGGACTTGTGCTGGCACGGCACTTGATTGGAACAAATGTGGGATTGGCAACAGTGTGCTTTTAGTAGATTTTACTGGCTGCGCAGGCATTCCGCTCGACCTCGCATTGGGGACCCTCAAAGCCGGACGCGCAGTCACATCCCCAGTGGCCATCTGGGACAAAGCGATATTGTTTGTTTGGCCAATTCCGTTTTCACCAGTTCTCTGCGCGCACTTTCCCCCGTTTCGACACCCTTCTGCGCATTCCGCCTGTCCCTGGCCCATTTCGCACAGCGGCCCTCTGAACCCCTTTGGGCAGACGCACTCGAAGAATTCGGCTGCAACGATTGGCTCAAATGGGCACTTGGTGTTGAGGTGCCCACCGCCACTTGCGCTTGTGTTGCGCACCCCGGTGCACTGTCCCCCGTGCAGGCACGGGTTCTGGGCCAACGGACACCTGAGCCGGGCACTGTCCCCCTCCTCCTCCTCTTCGGATGGCCTGTCGCACAGCTGGCCCGTCCATCCGGACAGGCACTCGCAACGGAACTGGCCGCCAGAGACGTGCTGCAAACGGGGAGAGTGCAATGGAGGGGGGACTCCTCCGTTCGGACCTCGTTTCTGCACACTCCGTGCACACACGGGTTGTAGCCGCCCTCGCAGGGGGCGAGTTTGCGTTCGCAGAACTGGCCGCTCAAATATGGGGGGCACTGACAGGAGTAGGAACTGCAATCGGGGCGACTGAATGAAGGCCCGCGGGCCGAATCCCACGTGTAGTCCGGGTTCTGGGCGCACACACTGCCCTCGGCACAGCGGTTGCCGTCGCACGGGTCCCGCTTCTCGACCTCGCACAGGATGCCCGCGTACGGGGGCGGGCACTCGCACACCCGCGCCTTCGCGTCCTTGCAGATGCCGCCGTTCTCGCACTCCAGCCAGCACTTATTCACCTCCTGGTACGAGCGGACCTGAACACCTCACGCAGTCAAACGCTGTTTTGTGATCGATTGATGCCTCGCAGCGCTCTCCGCTGTAGCCCGGCAGGCACACGCAGTCGTAGCGGCCCAGGTCGTCCAGACAGGTGCCGCCGTTCAGACACGGCTGCGGCAGCGTCTCGCAGTAGCGGACCACAGCGTTGCACAGTTCCCCCGAGTAGCCCTTCTCGCAGTCGCAGCGGAACCCGCCCACCGTGTTCTGGCACTGCCCGTTCACACACCTGTTGGTCGCCGGGTCTGCGCACTCGTCCACGTCCACGTCGCAGTTCCGGCCCTTTTCGGAACGGTTTTTAGGCTTCGCCAAATTCGCCAATTGCTCACTGTCCATCCTTCGTCGCACTGGCACGTGTAGTTGCCATTCTGTTCAGGGTCGGCGTAACATTGTCCGTGCGCACAGGGCTTGTCGAAGCAGGTGTTCGGGAATTCGCAGAGATTGCCTTTGGGGTGAATGACCAGACAATTCCAATCCACGGCTTTTGTGGCCCACCAATTCTGTCCGGGGCGCACAAACAGTCGTAGCGAGAGATGCCGTCCACGCAGGTTGAGCCGGCGTAGCACAGGTTGTCCACACAGTCGTCGATATTCACCTGGCAGTGGCGCCCCTCGAACCCGCCGACGCAGAGGCAGAAGTAGGACCCGTGCCTTTGAAGGAGAGAGTGCTGGAGACAACTCGCGTCGGCTCCCACCTGTTCACGCAGGTGGCCCCGTTCTGGCACAGTCCCCCGCTGAACGCCTCGCACTCGTCCACGTCCCTTTCGCAGAACTCGCCTGAACGAACGAATGAGTCCCCTCGTATCACCGTTCAGCATTCAGCGTTACCAGTGAATCCGCCGGGACACTTGCACTTGGCGGGGTGCCACTCCCTGGCCACCAGGGTCCCGTTCGCGTTCCTGTGCTCCTCGGCCCACGCCCTGGCGCACCTGCCCCCGTTCACGCAGGTCATCCTCCCCGTGGCGCACTCGTCGACGGGCCTTTCGCAGTGCTCGCCCTCGAACCCCGGCAGACAGGCGCACTCCCAGCGCCAGTGGAAGTGCGCGTCCAATGCCCACTCGGCCGTGGTGGCCAGAACCTGCTCGCGGCACTCGGCCCCATTCTGGCAGAGCGCCCAGGCGGCGGGACAGTGCTCCGAGCTGGGGTCGAACTGGTGCTGGCAGTGCTGTCCCGCGAACCCGGCGGGGCATTCGCAGAAGAAGGAGCCCATCTGGAGCGATGTCCCGATGGCACAAATGCCCAAATGTCCTTACCGTGTTCACACACTTCCCGCCGTTCTGGCACACCTTCCCGTCGGCGCCCTCGATCAGACACTCGTCCACGTCCCGCTCGCACTTCTGGCCGTCCCAGCCGGTCTGGCACTGGCACAAGGCCCCCTCGGGCACACTCACGCAGTGCCCATTCACGCACGGGTCCTCCCAGCAGTGGTCCGCCTCCGAGCAGTTGCGGCCTGCACTCCGCAGAGGTTATTAGTCCCAATACTTTGTCCCTTCTATTTTGTGGCGTAATGCCCCTTCCCCACTTCTTGCCTTCTCCACCGCCCGTTCTGTTTGTTTTCCCATGACCCGTCCTGTGGTCAAACACAATTCGCCACAGATGACCACCAAAGAGGCAGGGGCAGATAAGCCACTCACTCACCAATCACAATCACTCACTCATCCACCAGCCAAATTGTCGGTTCGCAAAAGTTTGTGCAACATGTGGACACTCTTCTGATTCTGAGGACTTCTCCAAATTGCTTCCATTCCGATTTCACTTTCATTCAAAAAGCTTTTGCTCCACCCAGACCGGTTTCTTTCACCTTTCCCGAATACACAACATAAGTGCCACATGTCTCCCCCTTTCTGCCGATTCCATCCATTTTCACTGCTGGAAACCCAAAAGTTGTCCATCTTCCCTTCGCCTTTTTTCTAGAAGTGGCGGAGAATGAATGGAATGGATCGCTGTCGTGCAAAAAAGGGGCAAAAAGTGGTTTTTCTGTTGTCGGATTGGATCGGGGGATGGGAAGGGACGATTAATGGATTTTGCGGGGTAAAAGTGACAGCCAAAGGACGAAGGCACAGCCTCCTTTCTCAGAGTTTGTGGCACTGGGAGAGCGCAAAGTTGGCCATAAATCCGTCAAATGCGCGAAAGGGAAGTGGACGGGGAGGTGCTTTATTTATTTATTTATTTATTTCCCTCGTCACCTGTCCATCCGAAGTGGCACTTGCACTGGTACTCGTCCACAGTGCCGCCCAGTCGGCACTCCCCGTGCTCGCATGGGCTGCTCCTGTCGCACACGGTCTGGACCCGCTTCTCGCAGTAAACGCCCGCAAAACCTTCAAAACTCGTTTTTGTTGTTGTGTTATTTCCCGCCCCCGGTTTGGCAATCAAATTGCTCCGCCCTTTTCGCCCAATGGAGCGCATCCAACAGCAAACGGCGGCGCCACTTTGTGTCCTCCCTTGGGTGCACCATTTCACACTGCAAATGGGCAAAGGGGGATGGGGCAGCCGAGTCGATTGGAAACGCTCCATTGGGGAAAGGGACGGACGAATGGACGGATTGACGGATGGATGGAGACCCACCGACTGGACAGTGGCATCTGAAGGACTGGTCGGTCTTCTCGCAGGCGGCCTCGTTCAGACACGGGTTGTACAGCGGCACACAGCGCCGCAGTTCGCACTGGCGGCCGAACCAAGTGGGCGAGGGGGAGCAGCTGAACGGGAGAAAGAACAAAGATGGTGCACAACTGTATTGGCTTCATGTCACTGCATTCCGATGCCCATTCCCCGATTCCCCGTTTTGCCAGTTGCGCAACAATAAATGTCAATCCGAGCGAATTCCCACACTCATTTTGGGCGGGGGCGAACACGATAGATAATTGCGCTCATTGTGTCCGCCTTTCTTCCAGAATCCTCGCAACATTGGCGGGTTCATTCCCTCCTCTTCGGAGACAAGTCCTCCCCAAACGACCTTTGTCTCCCCCACCCTTTCCCATGCCCATTTTTGCACCTCTCTCTGTGGGAAGTGTCTCCTTTCCGCTTAATTTGATTAGGAGGACGGGCAAAGGGCACTCCCCATTGCGGAAAAGAAGTTGACCATATGAACGCAGGGGAATGGGGGGCTATGGCTAGATGGATGGATGGATGGATGGATGGATGGACGTCGAATGCTCCAATTTTTGGAATCAACAGTACGGTACGGGTCCCAAATGGGGCCAACACCGGAGGTAAAACTGTGTGCGCTCTTTCCCACGGCTGTCACCCCGCCACGGCCCCCAAACCCCCAATGGAGAGGGACTCTCTCTCTTTCTCCCTCTGCCCCCTTCTACCTACTATTAGCCCCAATTAAGTCGGTCCCTCCTCGAAGAGGCGCCAGAACCGTCGCCCCCAGCAGACGGGGGAGAAGATCACGGCTTTCCCACGGCCCGTCCGTCCACTCTTGACCCGTTTTGATAAGAAAACACTCATCCGCCATTCCTCCTTTCGTCCGTCCATTGAATGCGAACGAACGATTCGCCCTTGGTTTTCTTCCCTTTGCTTCTTTCGCTTTGCACTTCGCCGCCAGAAAAACATAAAGAGAAGGGATTAGCGGTGGAAAAGAGTCGCCGGGGGAGAAAGCAGGCGAGCGCTTGGATTTGGTTATGCAACGCAATTTGCCCGCCAAAGCCCATTTTATTGGATCAGCGTTCGGTCGGAGTCAAAGGGAACGGGCCTCACTCAGGATGGGCCGAAGGTTGTGCGGAGGAATATGGAAATTGGAAATGGAGTTGGCCACCGAAAGGTCGCAAATGAATTGCGATTGGCGGAGGGCATTGTGGGTTTGTGGGAACTGGGAACGTCCCCTTTGTTTCCCCTCCATTGTCCCCTCCCTCCCCAGGTAATTTCCGATTTGCATATTTCTGACGAAAGAAGACCCAGTCCCAACTGGGAGTTTTCTTCGATTGCTGATCGTCCGGTCGGCCCCAGGTGTTTTTTAGATTGGCACTCCCAACTCCAAGGGTTGCCCAATGTTTGTCCAAACAAATTAAGAGATTGTCACGGGAGATAAGGCGAAAGGGCTGGACGGGGATGGGAGGAGGGGATGCATTGATTTGCATAATTGGACAAATAGAGCAAGGACCGCAAATGAAAATGACTCACTCGCAACGCCCGTCTGGCGAGCAGAGTCCGTCATGAAGGCACTCGTCTCCCGTCCGGTGGCAATTGAAACTGGTGCCATTGGCGGTTGGGGCTGAAACGGAAGAAATGGCCGCTGTTGTTGTTGAGGGCGGGAATGGGGCAAAATTCTCACAGTCAGGTGCTGGGGATTAGGACTTATTCGCAATGTATTGGATATGCCGACGAATGGATGGGACTGAGAACTGACCTCCGTGGGTCCCCTGCCCAGCCACATTTCGCAGCAGCAGCAGCACAAGTGCCCACTGAACAATGGCCACAGCTGCGTGGTCGCGCATCAAACTCCTTTTGTTCACAAAAGTCGGGAGAAGGAATTCTGAAACTGGGATGGTGTGCGACTGAGTCGGATGTTTGAATTTTGTGCAAATTGCGGGAATACAAGTTCACGGGGGAGGTGAGTGACGGGCGGCGGAAGTGCCCGGAAAGGGGGGGGGGGCCGGGAGAAGAGTTTGCCTGGAATGGATGGACCTGGTCGAGGGTTGGGACAAATGGGCGAAGAGGGCAGGAGATGGAGGGGATGGGGGAGGTGGGCGGGCAATACGCAAATACCTTCGCCTTCTCCTCCACTCTCCCCATCGGAGCCACATTCGCATATTTGCGAGGGGCAAAACGGGGTGTGGTGGGAACGGGGGAAAAGGGGAAGGGGACAAGGGCAAAGGGGAGGGGAGTCGCCTTCAGCAGATTCGAGAGAGGCAACAGCAGGACGGAAAAAAGGCGTGCAATCTCCCGCCAAACAGAATATTTGAAAACTTTAAACTATTATATTTGGGAGAACGCGCAAAACATGGGGGGCTATGGGAACTAAGTATATGTAAGAACTGGTGCTATGCATTGTACCTCTAGTCCCCAGTGTTTAGTCAATTCAAGTGGCGCCAACTTCAGGAGGTGTATTAGGAGAAAGAGATTCATTCATTCGCCAGTCGCCCTAAGTGAGTGGATTCTTCTTCTGTTGGGGGGCTGCGGATGTCTTCAGTGACTAATGGTGGTTTGTGGCTTTTCTTGCCCCGATCAATTCGATTCTTCCGTACTTCCCGCGAACAATCACAAATTGCTGGGAAAGAGATCGGATGCGCCGATTGGCGGATGTGGAAATGAAAACAGCCCGGCCAGCAGAAGCAATGGAATGGACGTACAAACGTACGGTGTTCACATGATCTGTGGGTTTTTCAGTGTTCTGCCGAACACTCGGTGCCCCGTAACGCGATGGAGTGAGTTGGCGAGGACGCCAGAGCAAGCAAGATCCGTCCGATTTTGGGGTTTCGATTGGTTTCGGCCGACGAAAGAGGAGAAGAAGGGCGGGCAACAGAAAATGGATGGATGGCAAAAGGAGAAGGGGAGGTGAAGACGCGCAAATCGACCGAACGGACAGAAATAAAAATGGCGGCGGGGAAAGGACACCGACTGACTGCAAAGGGACGACGGACCATTGCATTGGTGTCATTTGAACACAAAATCGAATTATGCAAAAAGGCGGGGAACGGATGAATGGATGGATGTGGTGGTAGTTAGTTGGGGCAACAGCAGGTAGGTACACAGGTAGGGGAGCCACCGGCAAACAAAGGAATGTGATTGTGCCCTTGATGCTTCTGCCATTTCCCATGGCATGTCGCGTTCGTTTAAAAGTGGGCGGCATCCAAAGGGACTCCCACATTTAGGGCCACCCAGGGACGGGAGAATGCATGGGAATGGCATGCACAGAGGAAGGAAACATCGGTGTATCACATAAACAGCTGGGAAAGACACTCCGACGCCCGCGCTGTTGCTGATTAGTCTCCCAGATTGGCTCTTTGAAGTGGCCGCCAAGGTTCAAGCCAAGTGCAGTGGACAAACGTCCCACGGGTGTGTGTCTGTTGCGGGCGAGAAATTGAGTCGACCGGTGGTCTTCTAGCTTGCAAATTACGAATTGCCGTGGCGAAAGGGTCAATCGCCAAACACCCAGAGATCCAGACCAATAATGTGCTGTCTGCAGCGACAATAAACAGCGACACGAACGAGCGAGTGGACACGGGAACGCACTTTCCCAGAGACTTTATGGCGCCCTAACTGCCTTTCGTTCGCCCATTCGCCACTGGAAATCCGGGGAAGTGGGAACCTATTTTCATTGCAAACTTTATCTCAAACAGCGATCTGGGATCTGGCAAACAAAAGTTTGGACCTGCTCTACTTATAGGTGCAAATTGGAGTCGTTGACGATTGGAAGTTTCCCCGGAACTTCGTTTGCCTTGGGCTAAGAACCGTTTCTTCTGGAGTGTCGCAATTTGTGGCTAACGACTCGTCAAACCAAATGTGACTGACGGCTGTGATTGCTGGATGTGCGATTGTGGGCTGTCTCTGGGATGTTTGTTGTGAGGCACTTCTCCTCCTCCTCCGCCTCTCGCCCACCCATCCGGTCAGTAGCACCACTCCATCAGTCCGGCCATACATCTGAGCCACTTGGTGCGGAAGCCGCGGGCACAGTTCCGCAGACAGGGGCCGTTCAGCAGACAGTGGTCGGGAGTCAGTTTGGTGGCACAGTGGGCTCTGCACCAGGGCTCGCAGTCGGCGGGCACGAGCACAACCATTCGGTGCACCTCGTCTGGCTGGTACTGCTGCCGAGACCAGTCCGTCATCGCAACCGGCAAAAAGGCCTTTAAAGGGCAGAAATGGAACACATTCACAACGGCAATCAAAAGGCCGGATGGTCCCTCCCCCAGCTCTTACATTTATTGGAGCCGCGAGCCAGAAGCCAAAGAGCAGCAGCTGCAATTCGAGTGTTTCCACCCCTCGACCGGCCATCGCTGATTCTTTCGGTTTCGAACTCTTCTGTTTCCGCTTGCGCGCCCTTTAAATACCTCCGCTCTCTCAGCGACCGAAATCACTTCACAACGTATAGTTCCAGTTGGGGACCAACAAACATTTTGTAAAGGCGCCATTCTGTCGGCCAAGTGCTGGCATTAAATCGTGCCCCCATAAAAAAGTTGTTGCGGGAGCCAATTTGCAGGGAAGAGAACAAAGAACTACCCTTTCCGTTCTGTTAAAGAGCAATCCCTCTGAAAAAGGGTCCCCCTGAAGAAAGACGGCTGCACCTGATGTTGATGCTGTTTGACTCCTGAGCCATTGCAAATTGCAGCACTGAGTGAAAAGGATTTGCAGAAGGGAAATTGGAAAAGCCAATGAAAATCAAAATTGAAGAAATGGAGGATGGCTGCAATTTTACTAGTTAACAACAACTGAAGCCGCATATATTCTTTAATCGCACTTATTGTCCCATATATGTATGACGACCAAAACAATAGGAGTAAATCAATCAATTGGAGGAAGTGCGTCAATACAAACAACGGATGGATATGTTGGAGATGCGGTCAAATAAAGAAGATGGCTTACGTAGGAACAATTATACTGAGATCGAACAACGAAACTTAGTGTCACATTAAAAGAGCACAGTGTATACAATTTGAGTTGGGTGTCCATGGATATTCGAATAGAACATTAACGATAGAAGTCACAAAGAAGAGAATAGCTTCTCAGCCCTCCCGTCTGAGGTGGACGGTAATGAATTGTGGATTGCCCGTCTTCTTCCGCTGCTGGCTTCCCTGGGCCCCGTCGTCTTCGTTACCGTCTGCTGCCGAAGGTG
>VAHH01000924.1:0-17570 GCA_013357305.1 Radopholus similis | reverse complement strand
CGAGGTAGCCAAACAATAAAAACTATACCTATGCTGGTTGCTGAAAATATGTGCATTCAGGTGAACGGCAAGAAGCTAGACCAAGTAGCCGACATGATGGTTGCGAACGCCCACAACTTGATCATCACCATAAAACCGGCGAACCAACGCAATTCGCTGCAGCGTCGCGGAAAAAATGGCGCAAACGAATTGTTCGGACCGCAGGGCCAGTTTATGCCTTACCAGCAACAGCCAACAACAGCCTATTCTGGCGAAGGGTCGTCGACCGAAGGAGCGAATTTGAGAACTGTGCGAGTGTATCCTTCGTCGGGTCCGATCAAGTCGGGGCACCAATCGCAGCCTTCGCATGACTTCGATGACGAGTACGACGATGAGGAGGAGGAGGAAGACGAAATTGTGGATCACACCAGAAGTGCTGCGGTAAAGAGCAATTAACGGCACAAAGCTGAAGAGAGCCCCACTGCCAATGATTATTTGTCCTACATTCGCAATAATATGTACCTATATGCTTGTAATTCTTTCTAATATTTATTTTCTTTTCTTTCCACTTAATATTTTATCAAATTAACATTTTCCACAAATTTAAAAACGTGAAATTTTTATAACTGCCTTAATATTTTCGCATAAAGTGCAGGTTAAAATAAATAAAACATTGTATCGTCATTTTATCAATATTTCCTGCTAATATATGTAAAAAAGCAGATTTTACATTTATTTCGTTTCGCGTGAATTTAAAATTTTCAGGATTTAAATAAATAGATAGCCAAATTGAAAATGATACCTTTTGGCAAGGACGCCAAGAATCGGAGGTTGTTGGGAACAAATACCCAAGAGAGTGACCAACAGCGTGCCCAAATGCAGGTTTGGGTCAATATTTGGATTACGGTGCAGTAATTAGATGTTTTCGTTTAGGAAGAGTTAACAGATTTGCTGGACACTTGGGAGCAGGAGAACGAAAACGGCAGCTGGGATATCGACCCAATCCTCAAAAGGTAATTTTAACTGATAGCTGAGATTCACTCAAATCCTCTGAATTGAAAGGATGTCCGAGATTCTGGAAGAGGCTGCCAACGACTTCATACAGAACAATCCAGATCCGTTGGACGAACGGCATCCGGCAAAGACTCAGCCACACCGGCCGTTTGGGCATTTGCTCAGAATCATAGCGAAACAGGACAGATTCATCAGCAAGGTTGAATCACAAGAATTGTTAGGGGGACACCTCATCCCGGCGATGGGGGACATTTTGAAACATAATTTTGGAAGGAATGATGCTTGTAAATTTATTTCCATTTGTTCTTTTGGAGCTTGAAATGTACTCTGTCGAATGGTATATTCAGCTTCTAACAAGCTTTATTTTTGGCCAACCTATAACAAAAAGTCTGAGAAAAGCGTCATTTTTGAAGTTTTTTGACCATAACTTGGCCAAAAAGGGAGCAATCGAAAAGCAGTTTTTGGGTTATTTGTTGTCAATTCAAAGATACATCTTTCATTAGCAAGTCTCTAGCTCCGTTCCTTCCGGAGTTCTGACACTCGTCGCCGGGATGGGCGTGTACTGTTGTTAGCGCTGTTAATTAACAATTATATGTATGTGTGCATTTTCAGTTGGTCATTTCCTACCTTGCACGGGAGAACTTGGAACGGAATGTGCTAGCCGCACGTCTGTTGTTGAATTTAGTGCAGGGCGTTGATTCGAATTTGTTCTCGGTAACAATTTTGCGTTTGATCGAATTGGCCGCCAAGTTCGATTTCTATTCTTCAGGATTCGGATTCCATCGTGCCCCAACTCTTCCGATGGGCCGAGGGCTCGGAATCACGCGAACTCAGGGCCTACAGCATGGCACTTCTGGGCACTGTGATGGACTCGGAGCAGGCCCACCAAAATCGCAAAAACAACGCCAAGCTTATTCCCATCGCGCTGCAGAGACTGCGGGAACTCTATGTTCGTGGGCCATTTTGGAGATTGATTTCGGGGCTATATGTGCTCTTTAGGAACAAATGAAACAGAATTATCGGAAGCAAGACGAGGAACGCGAAAAGGACAGAATGGATCATGCTAAAATTGGCCCAACGAATTTTGCGAATTTGCATCACCAGGAAAAGCCGGAAAAAATGGTCACCGAAAAGGATACTCCAAAAGAAGACGGTCTCGACGGAGAAGAGAAGGTAATGGTATTATTGCCTTTGTTTGTGAAGTTTACACGCTCTCCTAGAAGGCGCGTACACTTAGGAAACGGCAGATGAAGCGCGAAGGCGGTGAGTCTCCTCCGCACAAGCGGACTTCTTCTAGCATGGCCGTTCACGCTGCTTCTCCGTCGACGAGTTCCATACGTGAGGCGTTCGCATTTTCGGAGGGCGGGAACAGCAACAGCAGTTGGCGCCAAACGATGCAGCCCATCATTGTCGGCACGTATTGTTTGCATCCGCTCTCAATCGAAATGGAGCAGCAACTCATCCTCCACTATCTGGGGCCGACATCCGAATACCAGGATGTGAGTCAACAACACCTCAATAAGGCAAAACACACCAACCCAATTTACTATTCAGAATTTGAGCATTGTGCTTGAAAACAATGCCCTTGGCGTGGTCATCAACTACTTGGCCATGGACGGCCAAAATCACGTTTGCCGGGACATTCGCCTCCTTTTCGATGCCATCCGCTACATCTCTTGCCTGCTCATTCATCGCAAATTTGCCTGGGAGTTTATTGCGGCGCAAGGAATTCAGCGACTGCTCCGCATAAACCGCCAGTCAATGGCCTCCACCGCAGTTACAACCTGTCTCTACTATTTGGCGTATTCATCAGACATAATGGAGAAGGTGGACTCTTTCTTTTCTTCACAACATTCACTATATTGATTGAATCCCCTCGCTGTATAGGTGTGCCATTTGCCGGACCAAGTGGTCACAGAAATGGTCGATTACGCACTCTACGCGCTGGACCACAACCACGAGAGTGGGAGGGCCAGCATTGCGATGTTCTTGGCGTACGGGCTCCAATTTCGTGCGATACTGGACAGATTTGACCAGCGGGATGGCCTGCGGCGTCTCTACAACTACGTTTCCACGCTCACCATTCTGCAAAGAAACGAGGAGGACGAATCAGACATGGTCGACGAACATCTTCCCCAGAGCATCATGACCATCAAAAATGCCATATTCGCGTTCAGAACGTGAGTCAACTATGTTGAATGATAATTCCTGATTCCACATTCAATAGGTATTTGTCGTCACACGTATTCCTCAAAATGGAGCACATAAAGCGTTCGCAGGGCGGCGTTCGGCACAGTCTGGGCGGAGGACAGCACCGTGCTGCTCCCAACATACCAGGCGGAATTCCCAACAGTCTACATCCAAACTCGAAGGTACACACAATAGCTTCTGATATGAAGCTTTCATCGCCAAGACATTTCATCCCCACCGAATTCAAAAGCAAATAACACGATCAAAAATTGTAGAAACGCAAGGTTTCGATATATCACTTGATGTGAAATTTCAAGAGCTATCAAATGAAACTTGGATCACCAAAATCGGTTAGCCAAATCCCGAGTTATGGTGCGTCAAAGTCGGTGGGGATGAAACATCTCTGCCGATGAAATGAATCGATTCGTCTGATGCAGCTGTGTAAGTACCATATTTCCCGTTTTGTTCAGCCGATGGCCCTGGATGAAGAGACTGAACGCGGCTGCATTGACTACCTCATACGCACCCAGTGTCTGCTCCAGCCGCACCACCACACTTGGCGCCCAATCGAAGAAATGCGCAGCTTGGGAGTTTTTCGTGTTCTGCTCAACCTGATCACGAACTTCCCCGAATGGAGTCATTGGTAAGGTGACATATAGTCCTACGAATCAAATTTCATCCAGGGAGCGTTCTGTCGGGAAACACGAGACCCTCAAATTGTTGCTTGAAGTGCTCCGTCTGGCCACAGTGTCCCCCAAAGTTCAGCTGGACGTTTGCGAGACAATGACAGTTAAATCTACGCCAATTCAGGGGCTGGGGTGAACTCTAGCATTAAAATTTTGAGTGGAATCTCATTTTAACTTTTGAAGGCTCATAATTGAAATGGCGGAAGGCGAAATGGTCAATGATTCCCATGTGCAGCGGAATGCGCTCGAAGTGTTGGTCAACTGTGTCTGTGGTCCGAGCGGAAAGGTGTAGACATTACTTAAAAATGGCAAAGAAATGTGAGGGGAATATCTGTCTGTCCATGTTTCAGGGTAACGGATGCAGCGGTGTGAATTACCGTTTTTCGAGTGCCTTCGACAGGGATTTGATGCCGCGAGAATTGGCGTTGAAATTGGTCCCCAACCAGGCAGAGAGTGCGGCGGCGGCGGCAAAATTGCTTGTTACGCCCGAACAGATTCTCCAAATGGTCTGGAAGTGCGCCCAGCAGAACAATTCAATCATGGTTCGCACGCAATGTTTGTCTTTGGCAGAACGGGGACTTTGTTTCGTTCTGTTCAGGTTCTCACGCATTTGTTGCACAAACAGCAGCCGGCCACAGAGGCGGACTCGATCCGGGAAATTGCCTGTCGCGCCCTGAACGGAATTGCGCGCTATGAGCCAGTGCGCCAAATACTCAGCAAACTCCCCATAATTGCGGCAAATGAATTGAATGGTGCGCGAGTGGGATTTGTGTAAAAATAATGTCATTTCTCATTTTACCCTTCGTAGCGCTCATGCAATCGCCTGTCTTGCTGGAAAAGCGAAATGAGCACACACGATTCTGCGAGCAGGCCCGACAGCTCATTGAGCGCGTGAGCCAAACCAAATTGCAAGACTTCTCCACCATGGAAATGACTCAGGTGCGTGCCATTGTTGCCCGTTAAAACTTAAAATGCGTTTTCCAATTTTCCAGGAAAATCTCTGGCGAGCTTCAGTTGTTGCCGATACGCACATAAAATTCAACGAAAAGGAACTGCTCCAACTGATTTACCAGCACTTGGCGGACATCGGCTTCAAGAAGACCGCGAAACAACTGCAAGCGGAGGCCGAACTGCCCTCGCTGCCCGCCAGCAGGATTCCGTCGACGCCCTCCTCTCTGCCCGGATTTGTGGGCCAATCAATCCCCCACAGCAGACATTATTCATTCCCCTTTAACTGTGGTTTAGCCTCGCCAGAATGCCGCGTCATTTGCGAAGATTATCGCAAGACGGGCCTTGAAATTTGACACGCCTCGCGTCGGCTCCGTGCCGGTCTCTCAGACGCCGCGCAGCCAGTCAATATCGCGGCCATCTACGGCGGGTGGGGGCAATCGCCTTGCTGTGAAGCTGGTGGCCACGCCGACCGTTAACTCATCCTCCTCCTCCCTGGCAATGGCAATGCCCGGTTCGGGCTCCTCCCAGCAGGCAGCAACGCCAGCGGCGAACAGTTCGGGCACAGCGTTCACCTTGAAGATTCGACCGCACAAGACGCTCAGCGAAATGGTCACCAATTATTTCAGGTGTGCTATCCTTAAATGGCCGCCTTATTCCTTTTTTTCCTCACAGTTCATTTTCAGGAATGAACACGCAATGTGCAGGAATCCAGTTGCCAACTGTCCGCCGTTCTCCCTCTTCTAGTTTGTTTTTTGGGGAATTGTTGTTCTCAGTGTTTCCCGTTCCCATTTTCCAGTCCTCACCGCTGTCCTGAGCCAAAGTTGCTCTACTCGGCCCCGACCAACGTGGTCAATCGTCTGCTCTCACGGCCCAGCCCCTCGTATCGTTGCACCGCGGAAATGTTGCGCCAGGCCGACCGGAGACTGATCTACAGCAGATTCCGGCACTGCAAGACGTTCAGCGAGGAGACGGAGACATTCACCTGCTGTTCATTCTCCGACTCTGACAGCCACATGTTGTTGGGCAACTACTCTGGGGTACGTCAGGGGACGATAATGTGTGGTCATTGGTAAATGCGATTCTCCAGGAAATATACGTCTTCAATGTGCGGACCGGGGCGATGGAGGGAACGATGGCCTGCCACCACTCTGCTATCACTGCAATTGTGCCTTCTAAGGTATGCACTTCTCCGAATAGGCAATACGCATCCTTTTTCACCGAAAAGAACGGACTGCTGCTTACCTCTTCGGCGTACATCAAGCCGTACTCTGTGCTGTGGCGACTGGAGGAGAATGGATTTTCCAACCAAGATCGCCTGATCGAGTTCAACGAGGATGCCTTTGTGGAGTTTGGGAATCTCTCCACGAGCCAAATAGTTGGCACTCAGGGACCTAAAGCGACCGTAGGCGCAAATAGCAAATATTGTGAAGGCCATTATGTGTTTAATTTTTCGCAGATTTATGACACGGAAACGGCGATACCCGTCGTTCAGCTCTATGAGGAACGGCTCGCGAACCACTACACGCGGAATCGTGCGTATTTTGATCCGCTGGATGAGTTGGTCCTTAACGACGGGATCCTCTTTGATCCGCGCATCGGCACCAGTGCACGAGTGGTGCACAAGTTCGACAAATTGAATTTGGACAACAGCGGGGTTTTCCACCCGCGCGGCACGGAGGTGATAATCAACAGCGAAGTGGTCAGTTTTAGAGATTCGGCGTTACGACCCCAATTTTATTTTTTCGCCGTTTTAGTGGGATTTGCGCACCCATCGACTCATTCACACGGTTCCAGCACTGAATCAGAGCAGAGTGGTACGCCTGGATGTTTACCCCGAAACATCTCCCAATTCCAACGTTTAGGTGTTTAACTCAAGTGGGACAATCATTTTCGGGACCGGATACCAATCAGACGATGTTGATGAGCGCTTCGTCCACATGTTCGGGAATTACTTCCGCACATTTGATTCCAACAACTATCAGGTGGCCAAATTGTCCCGCAAAATGAATGCTAATGCAATGGCTCTGTTCCAGGTGATTGCAACCGTCGACACGCGGAAACCGTTGGTTAATTTTTGTGCTGGACACACGGACAGTCTCGTTGGTCTGCTGGAAATGGGTCGCAGCACGGACGAGGACACGAACTTCTGCAAACTCTACGAAGTGGGTCGGAAGCGAGACATTGATGAAGAGGAGGAGGAAGAACAAGATGAACAGGTTATAGGCTTTACACATTCCCCGAACCAATTCGAATGACTTCGTTTGCGGTTTACACAGAATCCAGAGGAAGAGGAGGATGGCTTTACCCTGGGCAGTGGCAGCACCAGTTCAAGCAATGAAGAGGACGAGGCTGCATCCAACCCAGAATCGGTAAAAGAATTGTGCTTATAAATTAGTTGATAAAACAATGGTTTTTCTTTTTTTTTAGATGCACAGTGGCGGCACTTCGGAAGATGAAGATATGTTGTTCGTCGCCGCATCGGATGAGAGCAATGACGTCGATACGAGCCAAGAGCAGGATGATGCAATGGTCGAAGATGAGGACTATGAGTACGAATCCTCAGACTCGGATTTTGAGCTCTCTTCCAGTGACTACTCGCAATGAATTTGATCTAATTCTCATCTCTGTCCCCTATTGCCTAATCCGACCCACAACCATCCATCTCATATCAGCACTAGGTGAACCTGATGATATACATCTTGTTGATTATTGACTGACTGAATCACTTTACTTCTGGGTATAAAATATTACGAATTTTTACTGCTTTATCATACAGCGAAACAATGGAGCAGAGAATATACGGGAGTAGAGAGTAAAGTAGTGTGGTGATTCGAGATTGTTCTAAAGCATTTAGCACGAAAATTTCAGTCAATCTTCATTATTAGAGCTGAATGGCTTCTTCAGTAATACTTCATCGTCTTTCCAACTGTTTCGCGGTCTTTCGTTCGGAATGAGGTACCGTCTGATTCGAGGGGGGATGGGATGAACGGCGAGATGAAAATCAATGGCCATCGGGTGCCAAGAGCTTGACGAATATTTTCCAGCAGGCCGATATTGTACGCGTGAATGTCCTGGTTGTGGGGAAAAGATTATAGTAGTTCATTGTCAAAAATTGCTTAAATGTACCATTAAGTACTCGACACGAGTTTGTCCTCGATTTAAGCAGAATAACTGGGCTCCGATCATGTACGAATCGAAGATCAATACGAAGAACGAGAGCGCAAAAGCCATTGTCATGAAGAATTGGTAGAGTGTGATGAAGCGTAAGGCGAGTGCCACGTGCGGGAACATCCATTTCCACATATCGACTATCCCAGATGATGGAAATGCGAGTTGAAGTGCATACCAATTCCATCTTAAATACACAAATTTCACGTTCTTTAAACTAAACTTGGTATACTTACATGCAGCAAGTTACGGCTATGGGCCACAGATTGAAAGCAGCCGCAACAAAATAACGTTGGTTAAAGTGTCCAACACACGAACCAGTAAAAGAACAGTGGTGGTCTCTGCGTCTCATACATGTATCGCAAACTGAAATTTACATAGGTAGTTGATGGAACTAATTTCTGAACATATCTAGTTGATGGGACTAATTTCTGATCAAACATACCTGGACAGTGGAATGAGCGGGGCGGCGAATTCAACTGGCACTGATGGCAGTAAATGTAGCCAGAATTCACGACTGACGGTAAGACGCTTCCTCTTGAGTTAGGTCCAACTCTGACCAGCATCAAAGCATTCAGATAAACGTTTATCCCGAGCAACGCAAGTGGAATAACGCGAATAAACCATTCCTAAGCCAAACGTTTCAATTAATTTCTATGATTCATCCTACACCTTTGAGAAAAGTTCGCACCAAAAGGAGAGCGGAAATGTGATCGCATAGATAAACCCAATCGGCAAAAGCGCCAAAAACATGACGATTCCGATCTAAAAATTTGATTAAAGGCAATCTTAATCTTGTCACTTCCACTCACAATGTCCTGGGTTTGCAACCTGTTTGCAAAACGTTGTGCTGATTCGGCTATTTCATTCAATTTATTCGGCGTAAGGAAATTAGAAGTTGATGTGTACATTCTGCATTCACGGTCCATTTTCGAATGCTTAATAGTAATAGCTAATAATGAGTAAATGCTGTGATAAGTGATAACCTTATAACTGATAATGATTAATGAATAATGTTTAGAATTGAACATAAATGAAAGGTGAGTAATAACTTGCACTTTATCGAAGGATAGGTAGGTACAAGTAAATGTATCACTTTTTACACAATGTGGATAATGAGTTAATGAGAAGGAGAATAAAGAATACTAGATACTACATATAATATTTGGCATATAGTTTTTTTCGCCGCCAGCGGTAAAATAAACGGGAATGCGGGGATGTGGATTGAAAATTTGAAGTTTGTCACTTGAATAAACGGTCGCAGATTTGGCATAAAATTCATTTAGTGACTTGCATTTTCTCGAGGATATTTGTTCGCTGAGAGAATGTGTCCTTTCCGAAATAAATATGGAGGAAATAAGTAATAATTTTGCAAGACAAACAAAAATAAGTACGGGGTCCAATTGAAGGGAACCGAATTTCCGACTACTTGGCGCTCGACTGAAAGTGAACCAAAAAGCGATCGCGACTAGGCGACTACTATTTGAGGGTAGGGTGATGGATGATGGAAGTCAACTGTTCTCCGACTACAATATTTTGCTTTCAGAACAAGGTCTTGACAGAGGAATTGGAGGACCTGTTGGCAACCGGCAAATTGACGGTCCTTGGCCATGAGCCCATTGAACTACTTTGTCATATCGGCCATACTATGTTGCACATCATCGCTGATGCTGCTATCAAACGCAAGCAAACACCATTGGGTGGGTCCCTAAGAATGGAACTTTTAGGGCCATAAACTGGTCTGAATGTGCCTAATTGCTATAAATGCTTCCGATCCAATCTCGCATTTGCCTAGATATAGATATAAATTTAGGCATTTTTTTAAATATGGATTTCCATACATTCATATATTGTACTACATCCGGGCCTTAATTATTATGTATCTAGTACAGGAATATATTTTTATTTGGAGAATTTATAATTTTAGTTGGGATATGCGATTGGAACCGCCGGGATAGTTGTGGGTGCCTATGGTTGGTACAACGGTCGGCGGATGGAGGATCTGACAAGAATCCAAATTATTCTGAACAATTCGCCAATTGACCATCCTCAGCGGGCAAGATAAAACATAAAAGCAATGGGATTAATTAGCGCCCTATTTTGGAGAAAAAGCGCCCTAATTTTGAAAAAATAGGGGGGGACACAACAAATTAGGGCGCTTTTTCTCCAAAATAGGGCGGTGATTATACTTATCCGAAACGCAAAATCATAAAATAACCTAATTTTTAAAATTATTTTCAGATGGTCGTCTTGCGACAACTCGCTACGGGTGTGCCTTCGGAACGGATTCTAACCGATTTGGCAAATATCCTAGCACCTCCGAAAAGTTCATGACATTATGAATATGACCTCGAGAACAATTTTTTTACCAATCGGCTATTTTTGCTATTGCTTTAGGGCAAAGTGGGTCAAAAAGCGGAATTTGTTGCGGAGGGGCATCAACAGTTTCTGAAGAATCCATTCAGCGGCTCGCCCCTTCTGCAGCATCCTGGGTGCGGGACTGCACTTCTTGTGGCGTTATTTCCTCGTTGTGCGGGTTGTAGGTGACGTGGACGGCGTTCTCGGTTGCCGTCAGTAGTTGCACGAACTGTGCCACATCGGATGAGCCAGTTGGCCAGTGGTAGTGTCCTGTTTGCATAAAATGGTCTTGCAAACCCCGATTTTTTCGCCTTTTTCCGATAAACTGCGCCTGTACGACGCCATTCCCCGACTTGCGGGTGATAAGCACCCCAAATTGACAACCGGGATTGGCCCTTTGCCCCCGCCAACACTGTGATGTTCTTCCAGCGATTGACAGCTCTCCCAAAGAAACACTCTCGCGAATAGAACCCCTCAACCCATTCCTCGGCAAATTGATTAGCGACGACGGCGGCGGCAGGCAAAAAATGGCCACTCCCAAATAAACATTTACAAATCAAAAGGGTTCGATTATTCACTCGTTGAGAAGAGTGCATATTTCTATTGTTTTATCCCATAACCATATATGCCATTTGTGATCCCTCATTTTTCATGTTATTAGTTCAGTCTACATTGGAGAGGAGTCGCAAGAAGATCGAGGAAGGTCCGCGTTCGCCATTTTTGGAATTAATTTGCTGATTCAAATTGGTGATTAAAGCACATTTCTTTATTTTTTCAAACAGGATTTGACAGAGATCAACGTGCCATAGCAAATATAAATAAAAGTCAAGATAAACAGTCCAATGTCCAAGGCTTGATCTCTGATCTCATTCATCAAATTAACCATTAATCATCATCACTGTCTGCATCTCTTCTCCCTCGGAGTTTGTCAACATAGCGCTGAGTGTTCCACATCTGTTTGTAAAAATGAAGTGTGGTGGATTCAAGCAATTTTAGCATTAATTTATCGCCAACCCCTTCGTTGTCAATGGCCGGCCCATTGTGCACAATGTGCGCCGTGACGCGTTCATTGAAGTCAAGTCCCTTCAACAACTTTGGCGTTAGTCTGTAATTTGGTGCAATGAAAGAATGGATTGTGTGTGATCGATCCATACAGAAAGTACTGCGTTTTGGACATGTTTTGGCCGGTGTTGAGCAACTCGACCATCATGTTGAAGACGGCCCTCTCGTTCTCCGGGTCCATCCCCTGGTTGATCTCGTCGAGACAGCGAAACGGGACGGGACACAGGTCTTGCAAGGCCATCAGGTAGAGCATGGTGGCCACACTGCGCTCTCCGCCCGACTGCGTCTGCGGGTTCAACTCCTTCAGCGCATTCCCGTTTCTAAATCTAAAATCGAATAAAAACACATTATAAGTACTATACATTCACGTGCCCAGAACCAATATACGAATATACCTGACGAATATCTTGATACCGTACTCCAAAATCTTGTATTTGTCCTCCGGCTTCTCTTGCGGCTCGCTCAGTTGTACTTCTCCCTCGCAGCCAATTTGCTGGATGAATCCCAAAAAGTTGGCGCTAATTCGAGTGACCAATTCGCGCAACGGGTCCAGCCATTGCTCCATTTTATCGTCCATCTTCGCCTGCCAATAGCCATTCCGCGTTTCATACCGGCGAATGTCTGCGCCCAATTCTTCTTTCTCCTTCATCAAGTGTTGGTACTCCTCCACATCTTTGTTCGTCCCCTCCTGCTGTTGGCCGTGTATGGACTTTTTGGCCAACTCGCCTTGCATTTGCTCGCATTCTTCGACAGAGTTGGGAATTTCATGCTCCGCAAAATCCTTAAAGATCGCACAATAAACCTTCAAGCTTCACACACACAACAGTATACCCTATCCATTTGCTTGTATTTCCTTTTCTCGTCGCCTCGCAACGCATTCTGGAACAAGGCAACAGACTTTGGGTTATTTGGCGCATTCAGCGCGCCTGATCGGCTGACCTTGTCCGGCGAGAATGTTGCCATGTTCGCGAAGTACCGTTTGGCATCTTCGAGAAATCCGCGCTTCTCCTCGCTCTGGCGCAGCTTTGCCCTGTAGTCCTGCTCGAACACTCTGACTTCGCCCTCCTGCGCCTCTCTGATTGCCTCGAGCACGCGCTTGCGTTCCTTCAGACGCGTCATATCGCCGTTGAGCAAGTCGAACTCCAAAAAGACGTTGCGCTGTTCTTCCTGCACCGATTATAAAGTGTGAATGGCATCAATTTGGAACAACCTTCAAGTCGAGCATATGCTCGAAATTGGTCAGCGCAATATCAACAATTGTCCGCTTTTGCTCAACGAACTGCGCTTGTGCGGCCGCAAGATCCGGCCGATCGGTCAGATATTCGTCCAGGGCAGCGCTGCACCGCTCCATCTTTTGGCGATACTCTTGCACGCGATTCACCTTCTCCCGCTCGGCCCTCTCCACCTCCTTGAACGAGGCCATCTGCTCTCGCCACGCTCGGTCGTCATTTCGCCACTGCTCCTTGCGCTCGTTCAACCTCGCCTGGGAACCTCTCAGCTCCCTCTCCCTGTCGTCGATGTTCACCAGTCGCTGCGTGTTCTCCATGCAAAAGCGCTGGTTGTTCAAGCTGAAGTCGGACCTGTTCGCGTAGGCCGCCGAACTGTCGTAGCGGGAGAATTTCATTTCGATCTAAGATAACATTGGCGGGTCCACTCAGAAATTGGCGCGACTCACGCGCGATTTGTTGGTGAGAAACAGTGGGTACTGGCGCCCGATGGCGTGTCCAATTCGCTCGTATCTATCTGCAACTTGGGCTCCCCCGATTGGAATGCGGTCCAGATTGTAGGTGTGGCAGAGGAAGGCCGACACCGCGTGCGGTGCCCTGAACATGTTGACCATCAGCGAAGTGAATCCGTTCTCGCGTAGAATGTCCGGCAATTGCTGGGAGTGTCTCTGCCTCTCGGCGAGGAAATTGTCGATCTGAAACACCACGAATTGGCGGGGAAGCTTTCATCACCAGAGACGTTTCATCCCCACTGACTTTTATCGGACCACAACTCGGGATTAAGCTAACCGATTTCGGTGATCCAAGTATCATTTGATAGCTATTGGAATTGCCTATCAATATATCGAAACTTCGTGTTTCTACAATTTTTGATCATCTTATTTGCTTTTGAATAAACTTGGGGCACCAAAATCGTTTAGTATAATCCCGAGTTGTGGTCCGTCACAAAGTCGGTGTGGATGAAACACGTTTGACGATGAAATGAATTGATCCGTTACGAACCCTTTGCTGGTCAATGACCGTCGTTGCGATTCGGTGCGGGTTGTTGCCCTGAATCAGCAGGTTCTCGTCCTCTTGGCACGAAAAAACGAATATTCCCAAGTCTCGAGTTCCCACAACATTGTTGAAGTAGATCAGGTCCTCCGCATTGGGAATGTGCACTAAATACGCGGAATTTGGCAATTGCGCGTCACAACAATTGAAACTCACTGTGCAAGTAGGGCACGAACACCGGTCCCCGGAAGCGCTCTTTGTTGCGCACGTAAAATTCCCATGCGCCCATTATGCCTCTGTTCCTGGTGATCTGGATCAGTTTCTGCATTTTCTGGTCGAAGACCCTCCTTTGTTGGTTCGATTCCGTCTCTTGGGCTGAAAACATCGATTATTGGATCAGACTAAGTGAAACAACCTGTCCTCAGGCGCGCCAAACTGTTTTGCTCTTGGTTTATCGTGTTGAATTCTTTTTCGATCCTTTCCCCCTCGCGCTTTATTTCTGCCCGCATCGGATCGATGTCCGGATTAGGTCGCTGAAAATATGCAATAAAAAATCCCAGTTTTCCGCTTAAAATTCATCACATATTCCTGTCGCGCTCTCTCGTATTGGCCCTTGAAGTTCTGAACCGCATTTTCCAGCTTCGACCTTTCGTTGTCCCAATTCTGGTGGGCCTTTTGCACGCGCTCCAATTCACGGCTTGCATCTTGCAGCTAAAAATTGTTACTAATTCGACGATTAAAATGAATGTAACCGACCTCGTGTTGGCCAGATCTGTCCTTTGCTTCAGTCAACCGGTTTTCAAGATTCGCTTGCTTTCGGGTATTCTGCACCAAACTCCGTCCTATTTCATCACAACTCCTTGCAATTACTTCGATGGACTTCGCCTGTGGCTTTAACTTTGCTTTCATTTCATCTAGCCTGGCTTTCGCCTCGTCGGCCTCTGTCAACGCTACGCCGTATTCAGTCTTCTCATTTTGATAGTGCAGCAATGCCTTCTTCCACTTGAGGAGTGTGACCTTTTGTTCGTGTTTGGTCCACTCAATGTAGTTGTCTACGCGCGCTTTTTTCGTGGTCAAATCCACATTGATGCGTTCCAGCCTCTTCCGGCATCTCTGCAAGTTGTTGCTGTACTCTTCCCCTTCCTGCGACATCTCTTCCAGTTCCTTGTGAAGAATTGACAATTCGGGTGGACCTGCCTAAAGAGATAACAGTTAACACCTATTCGTAATGGACTTCAAACGGTTGCATTCACCTTCTCCGTATTGTGCAATAGTTTTCGCGGGCCTTGTTCCGCAAAACTCTTGACTTTATCTTGCGCCAAAAAGGTGCACGGATTTTCCACCTAATCGAAAAACAATGATGATATGTGGCCATTTGACCAATAAGAACCGATCTATAACCTGTATGTTGAACTTTTTCGCTTCGTCGCGCACTTCCGCGATCTTTTTGTTGTGACCGTCGATGGTAAAGATGCACTTGTTCGGAGACTTGAGATACATGGCGAAAACCATTTCGCGCTTCCTTCTTGAATCCCACCTAAAATTTGAGCTATTCAATTGTGTAAATTCACAAGAAAAGCATACAAATGGAGCTGAACATGGCCCTCCTCATGTCCGTGCTTGATGAATTCACAATATTGGTCGGAGCGTCCCAGCAATTTTGGTTCTCCGCCAACGGCCAAACAAATGCCGCATATAATTGTGCTCTTGCCTGTTCCATTTGGTCCGATCACCAAGTTCAAGTACGGTCCGGCATTGACAACAACATCATCGTAGGTTCTGCGAAATGAAATTTCATGAAATCTTTTAGTACCATCCCCTATTTGAAATGGACTCACAGGAAATTGTGGAAGACAATCTTAACAATAGAGCCGTGTACGTACGATTTTCTCGTTTCTAAATTCTCCTTGTCGCTCATTTGAGAGTAATCAGTAATTTGAAGCTAAAAGTAAAAAAGTACTTTAATTGAGAATACAGCAAAAGCAATTGCGACTTAACACGTTCTAATAGTGAAAAATGAAGGTAAATGTGAGTTTGATATTCCCGACTCCTAGAACCGGTGAGCAATGGGAAAGAGAGGATAACAAGATATACCATAAAGACGGATTAAAAAATTAACAGGCATTCTCATCTCTTGTGCACTGTTTAGAGTACTAATTTGAACAGACAGTGCTGACCTCTACTTTGCAATAGTCTAATGGTCTAATGCAGTCAGAGCAAATGCATGCCTAATCAACAGAAAGCTATTCATATGCACAATAAATAATATGTAACAATGGTTTCGTAATAACTTGGTTGATTCAATAATGTGTTTAGGTATATGCTCCTTTATTCCACCAACTCACATTTTAAAAATGAATATCGATTTTTAAATTATTTTCAACACTTGGAATGTATCAGGTCCCGCTTCATACCTGGCTCTATCCAGATCCACCAGCTTCTCCCACTGCAAATCCTCCTCCCTTTGGTTCTTTCATGTCACTTCCATGCTCTTTAATCCCCTGGCGCTTGGATGATTCAGGCGGAGCAATGTACTAATGAAAAACAATATAATCATAGATACTAAGCAACATTAAAATCTATTTAGCCATTACCTCAAAATGAGCGTTGTAGCGCACGATATGTTCTTCCGGAGTATTTGGATTGCGTGTTTCAGCCAAATCCGCCTACAATCAAAACTTAATAAATAAGCATTTAAATTTAAATCTTCACTATTAGATGGTAGGAAAGTCCTCCTGATTTTTCTCCGCCCTTCTCATTGACATTGGCTTTGTCGCCCATACGAAACGGGGAAAGAGATGGTCGGCCTCTTTTACCGGCAGCGCGTTCCTGACGCATAAGCACATTGTGTTGTCCCACTTTAGTTTTGATAAAGGCTTCAAGTTCCTGATCGGGTGTCGCATGTCCACCCCGGAATATCACACAATCCATTCCTCGTGGTTGACGTGACGATTTGCATTCAACGACAATCTAGATACAATAAGATATATATGGCTTTTTAAGTTATCTATGATTTATATTTAGTTGGATTATAATATAAATAAAATGACAAACCGTTTCGATTTGACGTGTTGGACCATTTGGAGCCGGATTAGCTCTGACACCGTTAAGGAATGCACCCAATTGAATCGGCTTTCGGAAAGTCCGCTCAAATGTGTCGTCTGCCGTAGATGTCCCAGAATCGGGCGTTTCCTAAATATATAATAGACATTATAGTTATTCAAAATCTTTTGTTTTTACCATTTCAAATACCGATTAACTTATCACTCACAAGGATGAACGACTTCAAGTAAAAACTGAATTCCGATCCTGTAAACAACAATCATGGTAGTTTTCCTTCGACAATTTTAAAAAAGTTTAATGGTTAGTTGTTGTGAGTTGGTGAAATCGGGAAGAATTCCCAGATTTAAAAAGTTATTGGTTCAATACCAGTAAATTTTAATTTTTAAATATTCATTGATCAATCACTGAATCAGATATCGCGTCGCCTGTGGCAACTGGCAAGCAAGTCGGAAGTCGAGGGATAACACATAGTATCATATTTGAAGCGATGAGAATAGAAACGAAAAGTGAAAACCGAAAACAAAATAGTACCTATAGTATAAGTAAACTAAACTTATACAGGTAATGAAGTAATGAATAATGATTAATGATAACTGTAAACAACAATATTGGTAAATTTTTTCATCCGACTATTTAAAAAAAGTTTAATAGTTTAGTTGCTGTGAAGTGTGAATTGGCGAATTCGGAGAAACCTAATTGATAAATGATAATTGATTATTGATTAATTAATATTTAATAATGAAAACTTGAAAACAAATAATCAATATTGGCGAAATGTTTGCGAATCGAGCCGATTATGTCGCCAAATAAATATTATTTATTATTTTCGGATGTTATAGAGCATTTTCCGGGGGTATGTAAATTTATGGGTAACGAGTCG
>VAHH01000923.1:5905-17572 GCA_013357305.1 Radopholus similis | reverse complement strand
ACTCCAGCTGCACCACCATCCCCTCGGGGGCGCGCAGCAGCCACACGCAGTCCAGGTTGTCGCTGTAGTTGGCCAGCCCGAAGTTGGGGCTGGTCAGCTCTCCGCTCATGCCTGCCCTCTCGGCGTCGATCACGCCGCCGCAGTCTGCAAGGAAAGACATTCAGTCAAATCAATAGAATTTCTAAGGTAGCTCAACAGTTTTTGATATTTGTCTGAATGATTTTTCATCATTGATGGTGTTTGGCCCCACCGTGGAATGTGGTGGTCAGGTCGAACTGGAGCATTGAGCCGACCCAGTCGAACAGTCCGATCCCGGTCATCCCGGTCAGAGAGGGCAGCACGTACAGCTCCAGCTGCGAGTTCAGCACCACCAGAGAGGTGCGGTTGGCCCCGTGCAGCCCGTTCTGGCAGAGCACGGTGCGAAACGGTGATGGGTCGGACTGTTCATCTGGCACAGGGAGAGGGATTATATAATTCGACAAAAATCAGTCCATATTAAATTTAAACTTTCAAACATTATAATTGTTGACTTGTTCAATTTTTTGATTGTTGTTTTACGACTCACCTGCCACAATGACGCGACTGTCCCAAGACTCGCAGCGTCGCGGTTTGCTCTGGCCATACGCCGGACGTCCATCCCGGACGCGGAAGTCCGTGAACTCGAGGCGAACTGTGCTCTCCGGGTTCTGTTTGCGCACTTGGATGTGGCAGAACACTGCAATGTATGTGGGATGAACGGGGATTGTCCCTTTTGTTTGCTTCACTCACTGGTCGACGAAGACGACAGAACGGCTGAAGAGGAGGGGGCCGCCTGCAAGAATAGCTCATTAGTCATTACGTCATTAGTAAAAGATCTACTATATCTTTGGGAATTGAGCACAAACATATCCCCCATTGCACGGTGGTGCCCAATTGGCTGCTGTTCACAGTTTTCACACCCTGATTTTGTTCTTCTCCCACTCTCACCGCATTCTGGTTGATGTGCAGTGTGCCCGATTCGGTGACTTCGTGCATGCAAGTGGCATTGTCGTAGTCTCTTGGCACCTCAAAAGAGAGTCACATCTCCAATATTTTGTTCTCTTGCCTTCACACCCGACTCTACCTTTGTGTACTTGATGTGGAATGGCACGTCCAGTTGCAGCGCTCTCTGCTGCGCTCGCTCGGCAGTGGTCAGAACTCTGTCGCTGACGCCGAAGTAGAACAGTCCGACGATGTCGGCGGACGACACGAACGTGGTCGCGTTGACGCAGAACAGGGATCTGCTCCGCGATCTGCGCATCGCCGGCAACGGATTGCCCAATGAATCGCCGACGAAGCCATTTGCGACCGAAAGGGGGAGGCGATCAAAGTTGCAAAATACCTATGCGGCAAAAGCACCTCCAGATTGTCAAAACAGGGCCGGCTGAAGATGAATGGGAGGTCGCGGGACGCACTGTTGAATGCCGACTGGAAGACACCAATCAATATTATTGAGTAAAATCAATAATTATTATTTGACCACCTCTGCGCTGCGCTGCGGGAACTCCAACTCGAGCACGTAGCGAGAGCCGATGCCGGCACGGAAGTCCCACTGGCACTGCACGTTCGGCACCAGGGCGTCCGGGTAGCCGGGTGGGAACACGCGGCCCGCGTCGTCGCTGACCAGGCCGCCGCACGCGAACTTGGAGGACCACAGGCGCAGGCGGAAGCCGCACCGGCGCGACAGACAGAACAGCCGGGTGCGGCCCATTCCGGGCGAGGTGCCGTCCGCGAGGAACACAATGTGCAGCGTCTGCTGGCTGGAGCGGTACGAGCCGGAAGAGAGCAGCAGCCGAGAGCACACCGGCTTCTGCAGGAAATCGCCTGGAAGCGGTCAAATTGGTTTGGGTCCGTCCCCGGTCCGGAGAAGGGCACTTGCCAGTGCTGTTCCCGTCCCGGATGGCCAGGTACTCGGCGCTGCAGTTGTCCGTGGTGGCCATCCACATGTGCTCCACCCTGCAGTTCAAACAGGTTCAATCTGATCAACACATCCAATCCAATCAATGCTCACATTGCCTCCACGAAATGGCCGGGCGGGGCGCGCACAGTCCACTCGCAGTGCACCTTGGGCGGGTACACGTCCGGGTAGTTGGGCGACTGCACGGACGCGTTCTGCCCCTGGAGCAGCACCAGCGAGCCCCCGCACGAGGCCAGCTCCACGCTGGCCTGCCAGCCCATCGACTGGATGTCGCCGTCGGTGACGAAGCGCACGAACAAGTGCTCGCCGGTGGACAGCACCGTGCTGGGCGCGTTCTGGCGGCAGAAGGTGCCGACCAGCGGCGCCGACGCGGACGGCCCGTCCCGGATCTCCAGGAAGTCGTCGTCGCACTCCTCCTCCTCTGTGCCCAGCGACTGCAGAAAGAAGCCCTTTGGGTCCACGGTGAACTGCAGACGACGGCCCGCCGGCGCGCTCAGCGTCCAACTGCAAAGGTTGGATTTTGAAAATGTACAGTAAAGGGGGAGAATTGCCCTCACTGGCAGTCCAGAGAGTTGGGCGCCGGATGGGGAAAGTCCGGCGAGGAGAGCACTCGGCGAGGCGTCAATTGGTCCAGCTGGACAAGGGACGAGGCGCAGTCGTGGACGCGCTCCGACAGACGCAGTTTGAACCCCTTGAGAGGGAATACAAATTGGGCATTGAACAGTGATTTTTATGCCCAATTGCGTGCACTGACTCTGCCCCTGGAGAGGGTGCTGCGGTAGCGGACGAACACGTATCCGCCGCCCATGGTCAGGTTGAACTGTTCCTGGCCGCAATGGGTCATCGATCGGTTCGCGGGGCGCTGATTCCAGCCGAAGAACGGCGCGGTGGAGAACTCCAGCGCGTCCAGCTCGCACTCGTTGGAGCGCCAGTCGCGCGGCGCCATGTCCATGTCCAGCGACTGGATGAACAGGTCGCGTCGCGACAGCAGCAGCACATTCCACTGGCAGGAGTAGTTGCGCGTCTGCGCGGGATCCGGGTAGCCGGGCGACGCCAGCACCGTGTCCATTATGCCGCGCTCCACCGGCCACAGCTCGATGGAGCTGCACTCCAACGAGTAGGCGAGGGAGAAGCCGCGGAACACGCGCGACCTGCAGCCAAAGTATTGTCTTCCAGTATTGAGATTCATTCGCCAAAATGGTTTTCTTATTTGCCCGGTTAGAGAACTACAATATAAGTGACCCAATGTGACAATACAACGATACTCGAGATTTGATCCATTTTTGTTATACCTATTCCTGCTCATTCCGCTTTTATTTTTGACTATATAGCCATAAAGCTTTTTTGCATTTTGATAGCCTTTAAATGGAAAGTGGCGCTTGCCTAAGCTCTAAATGCGCCCGCTATCGCCTTCGATTTATTTCCAATCTGACGCTTCAATCCAAAAATGCTTCCCCTGCTATTGTCCCTTTTGCTCTTCTCCATTGCGACTCTTCCCCGGTGCTCCTCCGAATGCACTCCGAACCACAAGTTCTGGGCGTGCTGTCAACAAATCGGCATATCTAGCTTTTGGGTGAACGAGGACTATCTGATCAGCAAAGGTTGGTTGGGAACAGAGTCCTCGAATAGATAGATTGCGCTTTAAGCGTGCCAATACCCCCCAGAAGAGCTCTCAATTCCCCAGTCAATCACGCTCGGCTACTACGTGACTGAGGTTGTTGATTTTGAATTGCCTCGATTCAATGATGATTAATGCTTATTCCCCAAAAGTACAATTGGTGCTATGCGGACGCACAGAACAACCGAGATTGCTGTGGACGTGCGTTTGTTTCGCCAGAAACCGCATGGTACACGAGAACGCTCACGTTCTTCCCGGGCAAGCAGTTGAGTATCAAGTTCTTCTGGGCCAACTGTCGCGACCTTTGCGACGGGACCCTCGCCCACATGGACGCCAAACTGGGGTCAGTCGCATCACTAGTGATAATAAAGAAGAGCCGTTCTTGATTCGGACTCAACACAATCTCCTTCATTTCCATCCAGGTACAACGGATGCGCCTACTACAGGGACGAGATTGCCCAATGCAACTCGGAGGCGAACAACATGGAGACGGACACCGCTATCCGCCAGAACAAACAGTGCAAGGGGAAGTTGTGCGACCGCCCGATGCAGTGGAAAGAAGGCTGTTCTGGGGAAAGAAACGGGGAAACAGACGAATGAATAATGAATGGACCTATTCTTGATTGATTCGTAAAGTTTTTGGTGTCAACGTTCAGCTCGTTTTTGCGTGTTTTTATTATTTCCAAAATTGAATTTATTATGCGCCTCCGAATTTAACCATAAAATGGCTCATTCATCTGCCTCAATTTTGACGTTAAAATTTTAAGAGCATTTAAATGGAAAGTGGCGCACACCCATTAAAAAAGCTTAAATAAGCCATCGCCTTCGAGGCGATTCCATTTCCAATCTGACGCTTCAATCCAAAAATGCTTCCCCTGCTATTGTCCCTTTTGCTCTTCTCCATTGCGACTCTTCCCCTTTGCTCCTCCGAATGCACTCCGAACCACAAGTTCTGGGCGTGTTGCCATCAAATCGGCATCGAGAGCATGTTGGTGGACGTGGACAATCTGATCAACAAAGGTTGGCGGGAATCGAAGAAAAACGGAGACTTTGGAGGCTTCCAATTTCAGCATGCCAATATCCGCCCGAGGAACTCACAACGGGACAGGGAATCGCACTCGGCTTCTACCTGAGCGAGGTGATTGGTTTTCGATGCCTCCCATTCCCAAATCCCAGCAATGCTCCTCAGTACAAGTGGTGCTACGGGGACGCACAGAACAACCGAGATTGCTGTGCCCGCGCGGCTGTTTCGGCAAATGCCAGATGGGCCATGTTCTTCACGGCCGACTGTCGCGACCTTTGCGACGGCAGGTTGCCTCGCATTGACGCAAAACCGGGGTGAGTTGGAGCCCAAAACAAAGTATCACCTCTTGGCATTATTAATCCCTCTTCTATTAGGTACAACGCGTGCGCTGACTACAGGAGTCGGATTGCCCAATGCAACAAGGACGCGAACAACATGGAGACGGACACCGCAATCCGCCAGTACAATCTGTGCAAGAAGGGGAAGTTGTGCGAGCGCCCGATGCAGTGGAAGGAACAGTGCTCCCAGCAATGAATTGGGGGAAAGAGGGATTTCCGAATGGTTTCAGTTTCCGTTTGGTTCAATGTTGCGGAATAAAAATGATGATGACTGGCCTGTCCGTGTAGAAGTAGACGTATGCGGTGCTGGCCGAGTTGACTTCCACCCGCTGGTGCAGGTCCGTTTTGCGGCACAGACGCAGATTCTCCCCCACGCTGCTGTAATAAGACGCATGGACCCGGTTCATTTGTCCTCCCCTTAATAATCCACCACATCATTGTCCCACCTGATCTCCTCCTCCGAATCGAAGCTCTCCGTGGTCATGGCCATGAAGTCGTACTGGCAGTTGGGGTGCTGCTCCAGCTCCATTTCGGTCACTGACACATTCCAATTTTTGCAATTTTAATTTTTCTGTTCTACCGTTCAACACAATCGTCGAGAACGGAGGCCGACGCAATGTCCACTTGCAGCGCTCGTTGTTCCCGTACCTGGGATAAATGACAAAGGCACATAGGTATAAGATATAATATAAATGCCTACCAATAAGCAAACATTTTTCTTTTCTATACCAAAAATGCAAAATTAAGCTTAAGATGCTTTGGATTGGAATTGTATTTTAATGATATCAATCCAATAGATATGCCAATATCAACGTCCATTTTCACATTTTCCGTATGGACTTCCCCCATTGCCACCCACCACATTCCCATGTTGCTGAGCGGACTCTGCAGTGTCTGGGTCTCGTATTTGGGGCTCAGTTCTCCGCCGCACGTGAAGATGTTGTTCTTCCTCTGCTGCTGGAGGGCCACTCCTCCCGTTTCGCCGCTCTGCAGGCCACCACCGCCCCTGGACGATGCGTTCGCCGCAGCGGGACTGACCTCCTCCCAGCGGAGACGGAACCGCCCGAACTGGTTCGGCTGGAACACCACGGTGGCACGATTCGCCCGTACGGAGTACACGCGTCCCCGTTGCGGAGGGCTGGACTCGGAGAAGCGCATCGCAAGCGCATCCGACTCACGACACGATTGTTCGCCCTGAACAGAGCAATATGAAGGTGTGCTTAATTAACAGTCAAAGATCACAGTCCATCCGAACATTGAGAATTGGCGATGGCGTTTTCAAATATTCGAGACACCAAAAATATATTGTTTTTTACCGGAGAGCGAATGAAGGCGGTGCACCAGAGCGGATAGACGGACAGTGTGGCGGAGTACTGGCCCAGCTGGGCGTCGGTGAGCACAAAGCGGATCCAGTTCTCCGCACTTTTGGCGGCGATCTGCCAACTGAGCACTGGACTGGCGATCGGCGCCGGCGGCGACTCAATCACCGGCGAAGTGGTTTGGCCGTAAGCTGAAGCAGAAGCGTGAACGAGTCCTTCGCGAATGGACCCACTTTTGGTGTACTTCAGCTCCACCGTGGGGTTCTTTCGCAGTCCGCTGGCGTCCAGTGCGGGCAACTGCTCTCCGTCCTCTGGCTCCTGTTTGTGCCGCAGCCGGATCCACATGGTGCCTTCGCTCTCCACTTGCTGCGGCACAATGCCGCAATAGCGGCCGATCAGCGGACCGGAAGCGTTCGACTCGCGGAATTCGAGGAACGAGTCCGCGCAAAATTCGGAGATGGGCAGAGCGAACTGCGCGATGGCGACCACCACACGACCGCCGGGCACCGTCTCCACGGTCCACTCACAGTCCGACGGCATCGGCACCGGGCTCAACGAGAGTCGGCCGCGTGCCCCGCTCAGCTGGCCCCCGCAAACTGAACATACTCTTTGAACTTGTTGGACACATAAATTGGAGCAGTATTATTCGGTCGAATTGATGAAACCAACTCACACGTGCTCTCCGTGTCGTAGCTGACAAGAAATGCGCCGCCCGCGTGTGCGCCCGAATTCTTGGCCTGCACGCGCATGTCCTCGGCGCAGGAGAACTCGCGGTAGTGGTGCGGATTGGAGGCGTCGCCGCCCACAATGCTGGAGGACAATGTGTTCAGGGTGTGTGCCTGCACCATTCCCTTCCACTGGGCGCCGCAATGCACGTCCACCGAGGGCAATTCTCTGCTGTCCAAGTAATTGGCGGCGATGTTGGAGGCGCCGCTGTCCAGCTCCTCGATGCGCACAAAAATGCGTTGGCCCGCTGAGCAGAAGAAAATTAAATTGGAAAAATGCGGCGGGGAAATGAAATGGAGGAGAAAAGAATGATAAATTGAAAAATGGCTAAAACACTGATGAGTGATGAATGATGATGGAGATGAATGGAAGATTTGAATTTTGAACAAGAGGAGTGATGAACTGATGACGTCATGAGAATAGAATTGATGAGAATGAAAAGAGTGATGGTGTAAGCCAATGGATGAAATGAAGAAAAGAAGGGGGAAGTGGTAAACTCGTGAGTTGTGATGGCAATTACTACTTTATAACGGAATACCGTTCTGGTCAGTTCTGTTGCGCGTGATGCGCCATTCGCAGGTGTCGCTGCCGCCGCTGTTGCCTGTGTTCAGCACTTTGCGCTCCGCACTCGCCACCAGAGTGCCGCCGCATTTGACGAATGCACGCAGACGGAAGCCAACCACCACCTTTTGGGCGGTAGCGGACGCAGAATCGCCGGACAGGGTCAGCTGCGCAAGCAAAAAAGGGGTAAAACTGTTCCCAAAAAGCATTTGCTCACCTCATAGGGTGCGCCCCGGAAAACAACTGTGGACTGAAAGGAAGACATTGAGACGTTTCAATTATCCAGTTTTGCCTCGTTTCCCGACATCGTGATGTTCAGCGGCTGCATTTGCACGTCACGGCAGATGCGATAGCGCGTTCTGGAGCTGTACAACCTGCAACGAGAGCAGTGATTAACATTTGTTTTTTCTATTGATTCTGGGCGCCCCATCCAACGACCAAACACGCATTTTGTTCTCCCCCCCCCCCAGCTCACTGCGAGATTGTGTTTGTCGTGCTCGTTTCGGCGGCTATGCCCTCGCTGAACACCAGACCCCCGCGCAAGTACAACATGTGGTAGCCGCAGTTGTAGTCCTCCGGCTCGTTGGAGTTGAGCGCACTTTTGTCCGCCGCTGCGCCATAGCCGAGCGTCGGGCTGGCCGGACTGGAGAGGTTCAGCAGCTGGAAGGCCAGCACAAAGCCTTCGGGTGCCTCGAACAGCCAGCTGAGCTGAACGTGCGAAAAAAACAGTGCCAAGGACAGACAAAAAATATAGTTTGGATGCGTTTCGGCATGAAATTTGCAAGATTCAGAAGAAGGTTGGATTCTATCTCTCTTTTACGTTGTGTGCCCACCTCGATGCCTTTGGGGTAGGCTTTCGGATACTTGGGCGACTGGATGTACGTGTCCGAGCGTGTGTCCACTGAATTTGCATTGCTTATGATTGCTCCGCAATTCAAGGCCAATTCCACCTTTGATCACGCCTCCCTGGCTGTTTTCCGCGTCCCCGCCGCTCGGCACAAATGTGACTGTGGCGCGGAACACCACATTGTCGTCCAGTTCATCGAACGTGCCGAACAGACCGCCGATTACCTGCGATGGAGAGTTTGTGGAGCTTAATCAGTTCAAACAAACTTCGTTCGCCATGTGCGTTGAAGTGTCCGTGTGGTAGCTGAACACCACCGAGAGTGAGTTGCCCGGCCATGTGAAGCTCTCGTTGCGCAAACGGCCGCACAGTGCCTTCAACGGCAATTCATTGGTCGCGGCGTTCTGGCGCGCGAATGGAGCGTCGCCAACGTAGAACTGAACAGAACCAATATTCATGTGGAGGCCAAATGAGTCATAAGGCCCTCATGCTATTCATTCGATTTTCACATATGGTGTCCTCACCTGCACTCCGTCCCTGAGCTGTGCCTTCTGTTCGCCGCCTTCGCCCCTCTTCAGCTCCAGGCACTTCTGTCCCTTGGAGCCCTCCTCCACTTCCATTCTCTGAACCAGCACGCGAATGGACTGTCCCAGAGGCGCACGAATGGTCCAGACGCACTTTCGGAAGGCGTCCTCCGCAACAAAATCGGCGCCAGTGGACGCATTTGCCATCAGTACAGAGTTGTTCGCAGTCACAATGCCACCACAGCCTCAATCCCAAATTAATTGGGTATTCTAAGACTCAGCAGAACAGAAAGAGAACCCACCGATTGTTTGCCAGCTCAGCCAGAAGTGGTTCTCCGGCTCGTTGCGCGACTGGAACTCGAGGCGCAGCTGGTTGTGCGCCGTGACCAGCTCGCTGGGCTCCGCTGTGCCGGAGCACAAGCGGCGCGGCATGCTCTTCCGCTGCGTCTCGTTCATCGCGTACCCAATGCCCTCCTTCACCCAGCGCAGTTGGGCCACTTCGTTCGGATTGATCTGTCGCACAAGACCTTGTCAAATATGCGCTTTAAAACTTAATTATAAATGGTAAAAAATAAGATGGCTTCTTTTGGCATTTTAAGCAAACTTCTTCCTCCTGCTCACCTCCAGAGCATTTCTGGTGCATCCCACTCCCGTCTCACTGAATGGAGGGCGAATCCCGGTGCCGGATGAGGCGACGCGGAACAGATGGAACTGAACACGGATGCGACTTCCGGGTGCGGTCCGAATGGTCCATTGGCAGGAGCGAGGCGTAACCACGCGGTAGGGGTAGCCTGGCGACTGGAGAGTGCCCTGGAAGCCGTCCAGCACAATGTCCGAACACACTGCAACAAAAATACTATTTATAAACCTAGCGGGGTCTGGTTTTTGCCTCACCAGTGCTAAATTGGGCCATGAAGCCGAAAATGGCGCCGTGGTGTGAGCCGCCATGTTGAATGTAACGAACCGAGAGCGCATTGTCGAAAGACTGCAAAAATGGCATTGCCAATGATTTGTTTCACAAACTTTTATGGTTTTCAACTCTTTATCAATTTTTTTGAAAGATTATTAGGTATTCTCATTTCACCGCCTTAATCACACCATTATTGTGTCGCATTTGCACCTGTATGGGCGCTGGACTCATCTCCTTGCGACAGTGGCGCGCCTTCAGTTCGCTCCAGTCAGCGCCTTCGCCCGCCTCGAGCAGGTTGCGCGCGAACGGCGAACACTTGCCCTGGCTGTCCTCCGAGTCCAGGTCGTCCATTTGCGAAATCTGGAGGCGCACCTGATTGCCTGTTGGAGAGGAGTTGTCAGAGCAATCAGTGTTTTATGTTTTCTGGGTCGTTCCCACCCGGCGCCACCCCTATCAGCCACTCGCAGCGCATCGACTGCGAGTCCTTGTGCGGAAACTGCGGTGACGAAATGGCGCCCGCCAGGCCAGTGATGTGACCGCCACAGCCTGCAAAAATTTAAATTTAAATACAAATTATTGGCAAAATACCTTCAGAATGGTTACAATTAAAACTGTTGAAATGTTTGTTTTTTATTGTTTTTCTGTTCCACTTGCCCGTCTCGAACTGCTCGTAGCAAACGGTGAAGCGCATTGTTCGGCTGTTAGCGGCCCTGAAGCGCAGGAACAGGCGGTTGCCCTGCGAGATGAGTCGCTGCGTTGGGTGGTCGTCTGAAGAAAAAGGAATACAAAATATCGAAACGTTGTGCACTTGGAATCTGAATTGTTTTAATGCTGAGATTACCGCATATCTCGGAGTCCCCGAACAGGCCGGGAAAGCCGGGCGACTGCTCTGACGGGCCGTTGCGCACCATCAGGGTGCCGGACTCGCATGGGGCGGACATGTTCTGCACGGAGAGCAGAATGCGCCGATTCGACGGAATCTGAACAGAAGAACCGAAAATGAATGTCTGTCCCATTTTCCGGAGTCAATGTTGTAGTTACTTATTTCTCGATAATTCAGACTAATTATGCCATTTAAAGAAAATCGATAGTGACGTAAATAAAAAAAAAGTACTGGAAAGTTGAATCCAATTCACGTGGCTTTTTCTCAAAAATGCACTTTGGACAAAAAAGCAAGGGCACAGCACCAGATCGTTTGCCCCATCGGCCACTGTTCAAACATTTTGCCAAGTTCTCTTGGGTTGGGTATCGACGCACCAATAGGCCAAATTTTCTCTTCATTGAGGCGTCTAAACAAATAGGAAAGTTCGCTTCCATTTTCTCCAATTACTATTTGACGCAAAGTGATAAAGAGTGAACAAAATTTGGATTCCAACATTCCAACTCCTCGTCTCGTCGATTCACCGCTTAAAAGTAGTCCAAAGGGAGCAATAGTTATCCATTTCCCATTTGAATAGTTGGATATGCAAATTCAATTTCTTGCATTGTTGTGCATTCTGGTCGTGGGCCAATCAAATGTAGTTGTGGCCAGTGACTCCTCTGACTTTTTGAAACAATTGCTCGATGCACTTCAAGACATTTTGAAGCAACTGACCAACCAGTCTGACACGACAACTCCCACAACACCAACTGTAAGGGCATCTTAAATAATTAGAATTAGACCACTATAAAGTCATTCTTTATGGGTCTTATTCTTATCATTCAAATGTCAAAATTCAGACCCCGACCACTCCCACAACTCCAACTACTCCTACAACTCCAACTACTCCAACAACTCCAACCACTCCTACAACTCCAACTACTCCTACAACTCCAACTACTCCTACAACTCCAACTACTCCCACAACTCCAACTACTCCTACAACTC
>VAHH01000922.1:0-17605 GCA_013357305.1 Radopholus similis | reverse complement strand
AATCGCTTCGAAAATATTTACAATTTTTTCATAATTGACTAGCCCCTTTTCTATATTTTTCCCATCCTGTGAAATGGAGTATACCTTTTCACATTTGGCATTCTGAACTTACTTATTCAAAATATACCTAGTATAGACAAAAAATGACAATATCTTATTTTAAGCAGTTTTATAGTCTAGATCTGCAAAAAATAGGATCTCCACATATAAGATCCCAGCTCCATTGATCACAAATTGTTTTATCATGAATCTTCTTACCCGCGCCACACATTTTGCGTACTGTTCTCGCAAATAAACTCGTAAAGCGCCCATTCCTGTGGTTCCCAACTGCCAAAAACAGTACGTTCGTTTCAGATGGAAGACGCGTTTCAGATGGAAGACGGGCACACATTTGGCAATTTCTGCCAACAATTCGTTGGGCAAACGGAGACGAAAAACACATCCATTTTGATGACATGCATTGACTAAGTCGGCGTTGTTGTTCTTCCATCCGATCAGCTGTTTGCTAAATTAATAATCCAAGAAAATGTAATAATTTTTCGTGAAATTGCATCTTCATTTCCGTCAGATTGGCCCGTTTTCGATCCGAATTATTCATACCCCCAATACGAGAGAGGATGAGGAAGAAATGAATGCGCGGGGGACGAAGACGAAGATTGCGATGAAATAAAAATAAAAAAAAGAAGGGTGATGAGGAAGAGGAGCAAATTTGGTGGTGTGAATTTTTAAAATAATAGGAAATCGATTTTCCATCCAATCATATCCGCGTAAACAGAAATACCTTTGAAGTGAGCGTTGATCTGACGTCGTCTTTGAATCGGTCTGATCCGGCCAAATGGGAGGAATCCAAAGGCGAGTACCAAAATTCCCATTTTTTTTCAAAAAAATTTTGGACTGCATTATTTATGGAGAGGACAAGTTAGGTAGGTCAAATGATGATTGGTTGGGTACTGGTGAGATGGGGAGGACCTTTTATCTGCTTCATTCCACATTGCTGATTGGGGAGAGGAGGGCAAATTCTAATTTTTTGATTGAAGATTAATTGAGAGAATTGGATGAGAAAACAAATTGAACTTCTAGCAAAATGTGTCGTGCATACCTGCAGAGTACAGGTTTCTTCCATACATTGATGAATGCTATTTTCTGTTACTTTCAGTAATTCATCCATCTTCATCCTGACCTCCCTCCACACACAGTTGGTCAACGGCGCCGTGATGCCTGGTAGCGATGGCACCCCACAAAAGACCATCACGAATTGGGCATTTCTCAGCGCGGAACTGAAAAGGCGACAGCAGCAGGCGCGCGCAAAAGCGCGGGAAAGACCAAATGCAAAAGTAAATGCGATCCATTGGCGTACTTTACTAAAATGTCCATTCATCCTTCCTCGGGAACAGTCTCCACTCCCGCTTTTGCTGCTGGAGTATTCAAGTTGGAGCAGTCAGTGTTCCTATTGGAATTTGCCGCTCCCTGTTCTTTTGCGGCTGTTGCGGTGTCCGCAATTTCGTTCTCCTCCACTCGCTTGAATCGACGCTGTCGTGCGTTGCGTGGACTCCACTTTTGGTTTTAAATCGGCCCAAAACTGAATCAAAAGAGGACTAACTAATTTGAAGTTGGTTTGCTCTTAAATCACGAATGAATGGAATGACAATGGATTATTGTTTAATCTTTAATGCCAAATTTATCGATAATAGTTTATTTGATTGAGATCACAAACAGAGACATATCTGTTCACAAGAAAGAGGCCATTGCAGACCCCGTCCGGAACGATCTGTTTGGGCGCAGCGATCCGGCGGTGCCGTGGCGCGACAGCGGAATGTGCCGATTTGACGGGGTCCGCGACGGCTGCGGCCCGAACAAGGAATGGTCCAGCGACTTCTTGCTGGCCAGCGCCGCCTCGCCCGGCGACAGGCAGCACGCACGGCGGAACTCCTTGCGGAACTTTTCTGCAAAAATCAAACATTAGGCGGTGTACTGCTTGAACTGGTTGGACCCCCCCCCCTCAGTCCTCAACATATCTGTAGCTGTTCTTCATCAGACAAATTTGGAGTGGGACAGAATGGTGGAACATGAACTCAAACTGTTTTTGCTATTTACTGGTCGTACTGCTTGAACTCGTTGAGATTTCAAGTTCGAATAGGAGGTGCTTAAGTCATGTGTCTATTCCAATTTGTATATCAAAATAATTGTGATTCATTGAGGGGCTAACAAATTCATTTCATTTGCCCTTGTACTGCTTGATTTTGGTGGCCAATTTCGTTCATTTGCCCATGCATAGTGTTTGAGCTTGAATATTTGATGTTCACCGAACTTCAAGCCGTACATTGGTCATAACGCCACAATTTTACTTAAATTAAAAAGTGCATACCGCTCATGAAATTGTAGGTGATCGGATTGATCACTGACGACGAGTAGCTCATCACGCGCGGCACAAACTTGCGCAGAGCGATCACCATCAGCGAGAGCTCCTCTTCCTCCCACTGGTCTGGCGATTGGAAGGCCCTGCAAAAAAGACGCATTTAAAAGGAAGAATATGTGTCAATTAAAATTATACCTTTTCTCAATTTTAATGTGTTCTTCCCTTGGCTTTACTTAATTTTGGTACTCTGGCTTAAGGACTTGTTCAATCGGTGCCAATCGTTGATTTATTATTCTTCATTTAGCTTTGCATTAAGTTGCGGACCAAAATCTAATTTTTACCGATAAAACACTAATTATGCCTTTTTCGGACAAATTAATCAAATTTTTTGGCGAAATTTAATAACTTTCTTTTTCCACTTCCGCTTCCAGGGGCTTCTCTCATTTTCGATTTTTGTTTACGAAATATTAGGTCCCCCAACATTTGTGAATCGCGGCCATTTGCTCCATCCGCCGCCATTTTTTTGCGGATTGAGGGCACACAGATTGTTGGGGCAGAGGGCTCCGGAAGCCGCCGCATTTCTCGGAAAGCCAATTTGCGCCCGCTTTCCCCGTTCTTCGGGCGAACTCATCGGGGAATTGCGCCAGTCTCTGGCCTCCTCTGGTGACTGGCTGGTTGGGCCAGATTAGCCGGGAGCAAATGGCAACAGCACACACATTGATGAGAGGTCTTCTCCTCCATCTGACAATATCATCGATTGGTTCGAACGTTTTTGACAATATCGATTGGTACGAACTTTTGACATTTTGACAGTATCGATTGGTACGAACTTTTGACATTTTGACAATATCGATTGGTTCGAACTTTTGACGTTTTGACAGTATCGATTGGTACGAACTTTTGACATTTTGACAATATCGATTGGTTCGAACTTTTGACATTTTGACAGTATCGATTGGTACGAACTTTTGACATTTTGACAATATCGATTGGTTCGAACATTTGACATTTTCGAAATAAGTAAAAACAAGTTAAAGTGGTGGGGTGCTGTGCCTTCCTTCTCAAGAGCAATCGAATCTGGAAAGCACTGGGGGTATGGGATGTCTCCGAGGTTCAGTTTTTTGTAATAATATTAGGCTTAGAAATAAGCTTAAGCTTACAAAGTTACTTGGCTATTTTTATGAGACATAACTAGACAAGGAACGAAGGCAGAACAGAGTTCTTGGACTCATTGGATAGACCAATGGAAACTCTACAAAAATGGTGCCAAGTCTGAATTTGTGCCGGTCCGTTGCCCTGGAAAGAGAAGAAAGATATCTTTGCTTTGCCCCTTCCTGCTGAGTGGAGAAAGAAGGCTTCAGCGCCAAGGTGTTTTTGACGGTTACTCTTCTATCAGAAGTTTTAAAATTAATGCTAAAGAAATCATAGCGCTTCCCTTTAGATCATTTATTTTCCAATTTGTCCCGATCTCTCGTACTACAGACCTTTTAAAATATTAATACAATAAATTGTACAAACAAATTGGAGCACTTTCATTTGGCACCCTTTGTGCCTACATAGAGGGGGATTATTCCACTACAAAATTTGGTCAAAATGGCAATTCCCCCAATTCCCATGTGATTTTTTGTCGTTGCGGGACTCCCAATTCGTGGTGGTGGTGTCAATCATGTGCCCCAGGGTCTGGCCAATTATTGTGGCTGGGCAAATTTTATAATGAGGCAACTCAGCTTTGAAAGGGAAGACCTGTCCAGTCAGGTTGCCGAGGAACCAGAACTTGGCCACAAAAGATCAATGGGTTATCGATTAGCCGAGTTGAGCATTGGATGTGCTCCAAATGGGCATTTGGCATTGGATTTGGATTGTAAAAGATTTAATTATTAAATTTGTTAATTTGTTTGGGTCCATTTGTGGCTGGGTTATCGCCAAAATGCGGGCAAAATTGACCATTACCAAGCATTTGGCCATAATTTGGCAAATTCCCGGGTCAAAAGGGAACTGTAAGGGCCAATGGATGGGCCATTCTTTTGGCCCCCGAATGGCACCAAATTCCAATTTTTGGCCTTTCATTAATTCATTATGTTCTCGGATGGCTCACGTGGCGATGTTGTGCAAGTGGACGGGCAGGTAGGAGAAGGCGAACACCACCACCACTGTGACCAGCATTCGCATGGCGCGCTGGCGATCGCGCAAATGGCGAGAGCCGATCTGCAATTGAGAGATACATTTTGTTGGCTTTAACAAAAATTAAACGTAAGATCTGCAAGAGTAATTTGAAAAATTCAAAAGTTATGCTAAACTTGACCTTGGCTTCTTGACCAAGCTTGGCCCAATTTGGCACTCTTCAATTATATCACTCCAACCTCAAAATGATTCCAAAAGACATTAAATGGGGTATTGGGGTATTTGGGGGCTCACAAAATGGACATTTATTTGACTGTCCAACATTTTGATGTGCTTTATCTTGGCAAATTGTTGGACAACATGTCAAATAAATGTCATTTTCGTCAGCCCAAAAAAAGCCCATAGAATCTTCAAAATTGGATGAGGAGTGATATAATAATTGAAAATTACCCCAAAATTTAAGATGTTCCCAAAGAATATTACAATTATCAAGGGCACGTTTAAATTTTGGCAGTCACTGAATCTGCCAACAAACATTTGGCCAAAGATGAAAAAGCGTCTAAAAGTGGGAGGTTGTTGGCAGATTATAAATGATTTTGTTGGCAAATTCAATTATTTCTCTTAAATTTGTTCAAAAATTCAATTTTTTGGCCCATTCGGGGGATGTTTTTGGTTTTTACCTGGAGCGCCTTTTTGCGCAGCACAATGTTCATGTGCACGCACAGGGCGGAGATCACCAACAGTGGGCAGATGAAAAGAGCGACCGTCTGGATGAGCTGGTACTTCTGCTGGAACTCCGGCGACCAGCTCTCCTTGCAGCGAGTGCCCCACTGAAAAGCGCAAATGTGGAAGAAGTATGGAAGAAGTTATTATGTAGTAATATGTATGCCGTCAAAAGTGCCCAAAAAAGTAGTCATTCAATCAATGTTGCAAAAATTAAGGAAATTGATTGGCAAAAAGTGCCCAGAAGTGGACATCCACATTGTTGGCCCAAACACTCAAAAGCTGGGCAGTGAATGTGGGGAAAGAGAATTAATGTCCGATCAGAAACAGAAATGGGACTGATCAGTCTGATCTCTGATCAAAATTGACAAATGGAAAAGGTCAGTCGCACCGAGAGCAGATCAGAGAGATAGAGGAGACCCGAACAAAAGGCCAGTGGAGAGGCAAATGATCTCAGGTCAGTTAGTCTAGAAGTGTTAAACTATCACAGGTCAGTTGGTCTAAAGCAAATGATCTCAGTCGTTTAGTCCAAATACAAAATATTGATTGATCAGTCACATGTGGCCATACTGGCTGACAGCAGATCACTAAGGTCAGTGGTCATATCAGAGATTAGTTGTTAATTCACGGACAAAATAAAACCATATAACCGATCAATCTGATCAGTGATCAATCAATGTGTTGATGCCAAATCATTCTGAAACCGTGAAAACAGGTACTTGATGGAAGATCAACGATAAAAGCGTACGAGTCGTAATAGCCATGGTTGGACTGACCGTGGTGGTCAGGTTGCGCGTGTACTCGGCCGGGTAGATGCGCAGCGTGAACGGCTCCGGCGCCGAGATGGCGCCGGCCAGCAGCCAGATGAGCAGGATCACCTGGCACGTCCGCCGGAAGGGCATGGCGCGCGACAACGGGTTGGAGATGGCCTTCCAGCGCTCCGCAGAGATGGCCACCAGCGTCAGCACGGACACGTATACGGAGGTGTTCTGCAGGGGAAAAGTCTAATGTGTCTAATAAAATTGTTGGTTCTCAACATTGGATGTGCAAGTCAATGGTACAGACAGATATGTTTTTGGAGATTTTCACAGACTTCCAATATCTTGTAAAATTAAATCGGAAAAGATTAATTGGCTACCCAAAAAAGGTTGAAAAAGCTACCAAATGTTTCAATATTTGACGCCTCATAACTTTGTTCAGAATGGTCAGATCTGCCTAATTTTGGTGCCATTCCATTCAGCTCTTAGAGAGACGCTTCGAATGAGCTATTTACTGCTGTCCTTGGTACTATTTGGGTGGAAGAAATACCAAATATTTGGTAGCTTTTTCAACCCAATTTTTGGTAGCCAATTGATCCGCTCGCAAATTAAATTAGGTACACCCATTTATTATTTGCATTTCGTTTGAAACTCTTAAAATCCAAAATTCGATGCTTTGGCTTCTCACAAATGTTATGGGCTCTCTCACTTTTGTTGGATTTTTGGGTTATTAAAGATAAATGTTTACTTGTTAAATTCAAATTTATTCGCCATTCAGAAGTCCTGTGCAATGGGAATTGGAGTGATTTGAGGAGCCACAACCTCAAATCCAAAATTCAATTTAAACATTTGAATCAAGTGCAAATCGCCCATTTTCCAGCGTTTTTTGGCCATAACTCAGCCCAAACTGAACCAATCAATTCTCAATGCCAAATGCCCATTTTCTTGTCCATTGCCCCAATCTCTTATGAAATGTTATAATTTTTTGTTTCGCAATAATTCTACGCCCAATTCTTAAAAACTTTGACTCTCAGCACCCAATTATTAATTATTATATTTTTTGCGCAACATTTTTCCATTCATTTTTCTTTTTTTCCATTCCAATTTGGCCACCGGTGCGCCGCAATTTGGCGGCTATTTGCGTCTTTGCGCTTCATTATCTCTCTCGTTCCGCCGGCGCTCCATTAAACGCTCTCTTCGCGTCTAGACGTCATCCCCGTGCGAAAATTGTTGTTGCGGCGGCGGCAGTGAAACAATTTGTGCAAATCCCCTCGCACTTAGGTGTGTCCCATGTCGTCACATTGGCGCCCATTTCGAGCAAAATTTAAAAGTGCAAATTTAAATCTTTTCATTAGTATAAACATTTTAAAGCATTTTTTCGCTAATTAAAACACTAGAATTAGACTCTCTTTTTAATCCCTAAATGGGGGACACTAAATGATTAAATCCGAAAGAATACTACGCTAAAAATGTCCGCTAAATCGTCTTAAGTGTCCACACTCCACAGACTTTGAGGAACTCTATTTTAAATTTTAAATCTTTGGCGAAATGTAATCGGCTATAGGGCATTAGACATTTCAGAATTGGCGTCAATGCCCACTCAAATCGGTTTGTGACGAGCTCAGTTCGGCTAAATTAGGCCAAAGCATCAGTTTTTCGAAGCTTGTTCAAATCTAGGCTTAGCCCCTCCTGAGATTAGACTTCCAAAAAATTCCAGGGTTTTGCGTTTTGTCAGTTGTAGCAGTCCACATTTTAGTCAAAAATGTCGAGTCCACAAAATGGAGAGTGCACCTGGATGAAGAGCATCGCCTTGCAGAACTGGGCGGACAGCCAGAACGTCTTGGTGATGTCGTTGAGCACGGTGGGCGGCAAACAGAACACCAGCACGAGCAGGTCCGACAGCGCCAGGTTCATCAGGAACAGGTTCATCGAGGTCCACTGCAAAGGGGAAGAAAGCTATCATCAATTGATTCGGAGATTCTGAACGCGCGTGTAGCGGCATTTATGCTAGAATGAGAATATGAGACACAAGACGGCGACCCACAACGGGTAGGGGACAAACTATCTACACCACCCAAATCAACAAATTCTGACCATTTCTGACAAAGTTGAGTGTGTTTAATTGTCCACTTGAATTTTGTAGATACCTAATTTTTCCATGTAAATAGTTTGTCCTTTTTGTTCTTGTAGATAGTTTGTCCTACTCCCCCCACAACATTTTTTTCCCTTGGTCTTCCATTCGATCGACCTCCCAGGCTATTTATTCTTTCAGCCTCTTTGCAGTGCTATTCGGGAGAACTCGGAGGAAAGATTTGGGCAGACTGTGAAAGAGTCAGAATGACCAAAAAAGTCATTATGAAAAGTGCCAGTTGAATCAAACTCTTTGCAGGACAAAGTGTCAGAATGCCAATGGTCAATGCCTATATACAATATACTAGTCTAAAGTCATGTCAAATAACAGAAACTAGGAATGATAAAAATGTCAGAATTAGCGTCCCAAGGTGCTGAGTAACATACCATTATGCACTAATTTGCGTTGCATTTTCCATTCTGCTGGATAATCGCGTAAAATGATGCGTGCTCAGAAAGGTGTCTGAAATGAAACGCCTAGTCATCCCCAGAGCAGACGAGATTAGCGGCGGTTTAGCGAATGAATTCCGCCATCGCAAAGTGAGTGTTGATTAGCTTAAGTATTAGTTATTACGCAAGTGCTGCTGCTTTCTTCACGCAAAAACACACACATTTTGGCGTTGCAAACTCTGTTGGAATATTTGTTGCGCATAACCATGAATTGGAGGATAGGTACTGCTCAGGAATGCTCAAAACGTTCACTTGGAAATGGTCGTGAATCGACCAGATCACAAGCCAGTCGTTTAGTAAGGAATCGATCGATCACTGAAATTGAATCCACCGTGCAGTTCCCTCTCCTCTTCATCACTCAAACGGTGCACCTCCAATCGGAAATCTTAATGGAGATGGGGGGATATGGGTCCATGTGGCTCAGCCATTCTTTGCGAAGACAAGAATCAAGAAACTAAGACGAACATCTGCCGTCCGTCCAGGCACAACACCGACCGCTCTGCAAGTTTTCATTTTGTTATGGCCTCATTCAGAAAATGTAAGGCAGACAAGCAATTTCGAGACCGTCCTAGGGAATGTGAGTTTATCCCACAAATCCGGCCAATTCAGTCAGTGCAGTCTCCAATTCGCATGTTTCTGTCGTCACACAAACAAATCTTGGGGCGTCACAACATTCTCCGCTTTCTCCACACAAACGACATTTTGTCGTCGACCACTACTTCTCTCTGCTCCTCTTCCCAATTTGTGGTTTGCTTTCTGGCGCTTGTCCCCCGTCATTTGTGCGCCCGAAAAGGAAACACGAGCAATCAACGCAACATTTGCTTTCGCCTTTTTTTCCCCATTAAATGTTGGCAATTAATTTGTACGCGTCCGTCCTCGCGTGTTTGCTGGCTTCAAAATCCGGCCACCGCCGCTTATTGGCCAAATTTGCGCGCTTATCTCCTCCGGATGTGGCCGAATTTTTTGTGCTCATTTTGCAGGAAGGATTTGTGCCCTCTCGTGGAGGGGAAATGTGCGGGGCGGACACGCGAGGGCCGGACGACATTTTTTGTTGGGACCAACAAAAGGCGGGAAACGCGTCGCTCAAAATAGCGCAAAAAGACGCTTTGTTCTGCGCCCAGACTCAGCAGTTAATTGCGAAAAGCGGTGGCAGACACTGCGCAAAAAGGGCAGTTTTTGCTTTTTGCCATCTTCCGATAGCGGTCTTTGCAATAATGATGTTTGATGTATATGGACCGTGAAATCATGAAGAAATTAATTGTCTGCAAAAGATGTGAATGCAAATGATAGTTGAGCAAATGATAGTGATATGTGATAATTGTTAATCTGATAAACAAACAACAAAGTGGCCAATGTCCTAACCCAAAACTCATAAAGTGATAAAACAAAGTGATACTTAAAACGTTTTTGATAATAATTCATAAAAATCGATTTTCACACCTTTTACGGTATCAATCAATATCTGTGTTCCATCAGTCATCACCTCATCTGCTCATCACATGGACACCTATTATCAAACTATCAGACTTGATATCGGGAAAACACCGATTGCGATAATGATGGCGAAGAGTGTGTCGTGATAAACCGTCAGGATCAAGACTAGACTGGCGGCCGAGATCTCGAGATTGGCCAATGTGTTTTGATCGAGGTCTCAAGGCAAAGTCAAATGTTTTGACATTGCGTCCACACCAAATTAGGATTCATTGTTGTTACCCAAAGGTCAGCAGTTCAGGTCATTAGAGATTAGAGTGCCTTCCAACCATTGTGAGGTACTTTTGGGTTTTAGAATCTCGTTTTCACGTCAAATTCCAAAACCAAAATAGTGTCTCCTCCACACTCTCTCCAATCTCCAATGATAATGATTAATGAGTAATGACCCGTTTGTTTCTCCAAAAGCCCACCATGTGCCTGTTCTTGGACACCACGTAGACCACCAGACAGTTCCCGATGACGCCGACCGCCATCAGGACGGCGAACACGGCCACGAACACCCACTCGATGGGCGTGGGCCGCAGGAAGTCCGCCACAAAGTCGATGTACTCCTCGTCCGTCAGTCTGTGCAAAGGCAACAATAACTATTCCAATTGGTTGGCGTAGTGTTTCTTATGGCAAGTATTGATTTTTTGTCCATTTCACCTTGCCATTTGGCAATTCTTCTGTCGATTTTCAAATCGGATAAGGTTAATTCTTAATTCGCTACCAAAAATGGTATAGAAAAAGCTACCAAATGTTTCAATATTTGACGCCTCATAACTTTGTTCAAAATGCTCAGATCGGCCTAATTTTGGTGCCATTCCATTCAGCTCTTAGAGAGACGCTTCGAATCAGCTATTTACTGCTGTCCTTGGTACTATTTGGGCTGAAGAAATACCAAACATTTGGTAGCTTTTTCAACCCCACTTTTGGAGTAGTCAATTAATCCACTCGCTTTTTAAATTTGATTTGGCGTTCCCAACAGCAACCCACTTGTCCAGTTCCTCGTCGCTGTAGGCGCTCGCCTGCGGTTCCTCTGTGGGGGCCACCGCAGTGGTTGTTGTGGTGCCGGCGGCTGCCATTTGTGCGGCGGCCAGTGTTGCGTTTGCGAAATAGAACAGTCGGCTGTAGTTGTCCATTCGGGGGTCGCCTCCGCCTTTCATCGAAGCCAAAATATTGGGGTCGGGTCGGGTCGACCTCCTTTTCCTCTCTTTCTGCAACAGAAGGGAATGTGCCTTTGTGTTTGAGTGATGGGTGGCCAATAATGAATGCATGCGGAAATCGCGGATAGCGCCGGCGGGGACCATTTGTGAAGCCATAACTTGGAAATGAGAAATCCCAATATATTCAGTTCGGATTGAGCTGTGGACGGGGCACTCAAATGGCTCTGATTCTTCGACTTTTTGCTTTAACTGGACGCAAGACCAAACGATCCGTCTGTCTCCCATGGGGGTCGCTTTGAGCCGGCGCTTTGGCACTTTTTGGCGCCGCTAATTCACTTTTTGCCAATGCCAACGACACAGCCAACACTTTTGATTCGGCGAAAGGGGTCTTCTCATTAGCGGGAAAATGGGACGCAAAATCATCTGGGACCAGTGCCCGAGAGCGGTACATGTCGTTTGGAGACGGGGACTTTTTGAGAGGCTATAACTTGCCAAGGAATAGAGCTAGAAGAGTAATCCCAAAAGTGATTTCAAAGAGCTGTGGAAACTCTACAAAATGGCATTTTAGAGGGAATTGATTGGGATCAGTTTGGGCCGAGTTAAGGCCAAAAACTCCAAAAATCACTGATACTTTTTAAACATTTGGCCATAACTTGGCCAATTTTCGGGCTATTCAATGACTTATTATATCATTGGATAGAGCACACTTTGGGCTTTAAAATGGCATAAGAATCGAATTTTTAGCTTAAGTCTTGTCCAAGTTATGGCTTCTCAAAAGGCGCCCGTCGTCCAACGACCTCTGCTCCGTGCTCCGACCCGAGAGAGAGGAGACAGAGGCTGTGACTGAATGAGTGAAGGAATGGGGGAGACCTCTTCTCTCTTTCAGCGCAAATGGGCGCAAGCAAATGGACGCATTTGCGCCACAGGCAGAGCCCACAGAGTGGAGCAAAGGGACTAAAGGGACGCGAGTGCTTGGGCCAGAGGCAAGCGATGAGGAGGGGGACCGCCCACAATCGTCAGTGCCCGCCACTTTTTTGCCTCATTATGGCGACAAAAAGTGAAGAAGTGGTGCCACTGCCCAGTCTGAACGGATGTTTGCGCAAATGGCGCCGCCAAGACTGGCGAATGGCGCGCCAGATCCCAGCAGATCTTGTGCAAACAAACACACCGTGGATGTGGTGTAGGGTGTAAACAGGAAAGTGCAGCAAAATATGGAAGTGAATGTGTGTGCTGCAAATCTGGCCACAGGACTCGCTGTGACCAACATTCGAATAGCTGGTTCTAAACCTAGGCCAACTTAGTTTAGATAGTTTAGGCTTAGCTTAGCTTAGGTCTAAGCCTAACGTGGAACTATTTACATAAGCTGGTTATCTTGCGCTTGCGTGGCGAAAATGTCGACTATGTGCTGCAAATGCCAGGCCGCAAATGTCTCACCACGGCAACAAGCCAAATGTCAACAGATCTTGGTGAGAGTCTTGACAAAAAGGCGAGACAACAAAATCAACCCCCGAACAAATATTCGCGCAACATGCGTAAAAAGTAAAAACGCTGTGCCTGCGCCAATACATTGGATATTGGAACAGGTGATGTTGATGTCTGATGTGTGCTGTCTTCTATCTTCTATGGCGCTGAAATGAGCGGTGACGCGGCGCCTGTTATCGCCGCTCGTCCGGCCACACCCCACTATCTTCCGCCTTTGCCTTAGGGCCGGCGCACAATCCAAATGTTGTGTTTGTGTCACCGTGTATTTGACAATAAAATAAACAAAATCTTGGTAGGGAAATCTTGACATAAAATGCCAACAAATCTTGGTAAGAAATAAGAATCTCGACAAAAAATGTCAGTCTTGGTAAAAGGTAAAGGAAATCGACAAAGTGCCAATAAAATGGAAATCTTGACAAAAATTGGCAGCCAATCTTGGTATAAAGGAAATAGGTCTTTGGTCGGCAGGCCGGGGGAACAATAGCAGACATCCGTCCCCACTCTATCCTTGCGCAATTTGGCATCATTGTTGGTGCGCAAACGGCGGAAGAAAGGCGCGCAAATGCGTTGCGCAAAACGGGGGGACGTACAAAATGAGTGCGCGGCGGATACGACGACACACCAGGGCACTAGCACTAGGGCACCACCAAAGCCACCACGGGAGGGGCTGGCTCAAGGGCACAACCCCCAATTTGGGGCCAATAAATGGCTGTTTGCGCTCTGACGACGCGTCAGCGTCCGCCGCCCGATGGGTGTGGTGGGCCCACTAATGATTGGCCAAATCATAATTGCGGGGGAAACTCTGGGGAAAGAGACGCATTGACGCCATATGAGGGATGCCTCTGGGAGCGCTGAATGCTCTTGATCTTGACTCTTTGCGCCCTGACTCCGCCACACCTGTTGGGCTTTGAGCGCGCGAATACCGCGAAAACGATGGCTCGTTGAGTGCCTTTTTTGCACATACGGACGCCCCACTAATTGGCCATTTGAATTGGGGCGGTGCATTGAAAATGGATGGATTGGGTTGAGTCGAGAAAAGCCAGAAAATGCACAACCAAGTCCCAGGGGTCCGCCGTAAAATGTAAATTAGAAATTGTGGCGCCTATTTTGAGCCGAACTTTTTTTGGAAAGCGCATTCGGCACACCAAAAAATGTTTGATTGTGCTTTTGCAAGTTTTTGCAAAGTGAATATGTGTCGCAGCTAAATAAGATCTTACATATAGTATTTCTCTGTTAGACAGAGAGAAAAGAATGAGAGAGTGTAGAGATATGTAGGTTTGTTATAGTTAGAGAAAAAGAGTAAAAGGAAGAGAAAAGACAACGTTAGCAGACATGCAGTAAAAGAGTAAAATTATTAGTATTTTAGTGGCCAATCTTATTTAGCGGCGACATATGCATATTTGGCCATGTGTACAGCTCGAACTCGATGAGACCCGAGTCCAAAGCGTTCAGCCAAACTCATCAATCATCACCAATCGATATCGATTTCCTGTGCTGTGTTTGTGTTCAATCTTCAATGGCAATCGGGATTCGCACGTTCTGTAGCGGTACCATAATGGGAATCGAACTCTGAGAGATAGAGAAAAATTCCAAAAGCCATCTATCAGAGATATGCAATTTCCAATCAATCGACTGATTTCAAATTTGAGCTTATTTCAGTCGGAGGCAGAAAAAGCCTTGGAGCAATTGCGTGGGATAAAATTGGGTCAAAATAAATGTTACATATTTTTAAAACTAATCTCAGCAAAAATATTGAATTGGGTAATCCTGGTGCTTCCAAAATTGCACATTTTCATTTGAATATCAGCTGGTGTGCGTGTGTTCGGGGCGAAAATAATTAATAAAAATGGAAAAGACGCGCACAAGACCCCAACAGCAGCCCACTGGTGGGACAACAATATGGGGGGATTGGCCCCCAAATGGGCGGCTGGAATGGTGCCGTCGGCCTGGCGCTGACGCGTTTGGCACTTTTACCCGCCAAAACTGAGCACTCACTCACTTGTTGGGCGCCCAAACGGCGGCCACTGGCCTGCCTAGTGGGGGAGCCGGCTAAAGTGGAGTTTATGGGACTGTTTGGATTTCTATTGAAAAACGCATCCACGCATCTTCGGACCAATTTTAAACGACTAAGCGGACCGAATTAAGGCGCGGAAAAGCATTTTTACGCGAAAAAAATCGATTTGAAATTTTTCGAAAAACCACAGGACGGACCCATAAACTCCACTTTTTCCGGGGAGCCCATTTGGTGGGGGCAGAGCAGAAAATGGAGGAGGAAAGGGAGGCGAAAGAATGGGTCCCCCGGTGGCAGGCCGCCGATGATTAGAGAGAGGGACAGCCTGGACCCAACAAAATGGCCCCGAATGGGCCACAGCTCAATTTCGGCAAAAAAAAATTTGCAAAATTCAAACAAATTTTGGCGGTGCCAAAAAATGCCAAAATGCCGACTCAAAGCGACCCCCATGGGAGACAGGCAGATCGTTTGCGCTGTCCCCAATCGGAGGCCACACGGCCAAATGGGCCACCGACCAAATTTTGCACTGTAACCGCTGTACAAATGCAACTAAAACGGGTGTTGGCTTTTATCGCAATAAAGTTTGCTAAAAACAATTCGAAATGAACAAAGTTGGCGATTTTTGATCCAATTGAGGTCGAGTTTTTGTCAATTTTCACTCATAATTTTTTTCTAAATTAACCATTTCAAATTTCAAAAACGCTTTATCTAAATGAAAAGCTAATTTTTAGCACTAATTTTATGGAATATAATACCAATCTGCATTTGCATTATTACAAAAGTTACATAGCAAAACATGGGTTTTTGGACATGGACCGATTGGCCGATTCCAGGTTTTGGGGCTTAAGAATGGGGGCACATGAAAGGCGTGGAATGTGAGTGAGCCATCTGAGGTCCGGGGCCCATCCAGCCATCGCCAATTACTAATTGGGTCCGTCCGACGTCCTCGGTCCCAACAAATAATATTAATACTGGCCAACCCAGTACCCTTAGTCCATTGTGCCCATCCAGCGGCACGACACCACCACATTGTTTTGTTTTATTTATTGTGAAATTGTGTTGTGCCCTTGTGCTGCTGGTGGTGTTTGGCGGTGGCTAGGTTGTGTGTGCTTTGGCGTCCAACAAACATGCGATAATGAGGAGCAAATAAAAATTAAAAATGCTCTGTTTGTTGTTGTTGGTTGGTGGATGTCCCCAATTGTGTGTGTGTTTTGTTTTACTTGTTCCCTAATGACTAATGAGTAGGGTTAGGATTTTTAGGTGACCAAAATCCCAAAATAGGTACCTAAATAGGTGAAAAAAAAGGCCAAAATAGGTGGCTAAAATGCCAAAATAGGTGAAAAAATAGGTGAAATAGGTGGAATTTTTTTATCGCATAAAATTTTTTAGCTACAAAATAACATTGTTCAATCTCCTCATTCCCGTTTCTCGCAATTACAAATAAGGTACTTCTCTAAATTCTCGGGCGTAAAACTCTGTCTGTTGTCTGCTAAGATGTTCTTGTTGAGGAATGAGGAATGCTCTATAGATAATTTAAATTAAATTTTCTAAACCTAAGTCTGAATTTAAATTTAAAGTTTCCGGGCCCTAGTCCATTAATCACATTACTCATTAAACTAATTTCTTTAAAACAAAAAAAAAATAAAATTAGTTAAAAATTAAATTTTCGTAAATCGTCAATTTTCTCATCTGCATTAAGCTTTAAAATATTTCAAGAAAATGTTTAAACACTACTGCATTAGTAATTGAAGTTTTGATTAGAAATAAAAACGAAAACGTTTGAAAATTTTGGGAAAAATTCCTTGGAAAAGGCAGAGGAAGGAGCCCTATACTTTGCCAGCACTCAAATTCCCATTGTTTTTCCTATCCTCTCCAATAGGTCACAAAAGTGGCGTTGAGGAAAAACAAACAGCAATTGAAACCCGAAACTCTGGGGCGCCAAAATCGATGGTTTTTTTTGGATTGAGCTCATTTTTTGGGAGTGCAGGAAATGGAATTTTTGATGGGCCAAACCCCCGAAAAACCCGACTAACTCCGCTGGGAAAGGAGTTGGCGACTTGACATTGGTGTCACCAGATGGGGCTTTGAACAGCCAGCAGATATGGTCAAAAAGCGCGCTTTTCGATTGGTCTTATGGCCAAGAGGAAATGAACTTTTTGTCAACGAATAGACAAACCGTCACTTGCTCCACCTTTTTGCCTACCATTTTGCTGTTTCTAGTAACTAGTATAATTAATAATTAATTTTTTTGTCGGCCAAAACCTGCCATTAGGATTTGGCCATAACTTGGCAATAACAAATTGCGCCATCCAAAAACGGGGAAAAAGCCAATCGTCGATAGTCAATATTTCAGCTCCAGAATGTTGAATGAAAACACAATTTTATGGGTTTCGCTTCTTCCAGAGTTTGATGTTCCAAAATGGAAAATAAATGTGCTCTCCGTTGCGCCTGGATTTGGGTTGACGTGTTCCGGAAATGGAATTTTCGAGTGAACCCCCAAAAAATGAAACGAATTGATTTGGGCGCTTCTGCCCGTCCCCCAAATGGCCAAATGGCAACACACAGCTGCCGCCGCAGTGGCGAGGCCCAGAGCTGCCCGCCGCGTGAATGCAAATGCTGCACATTATGCGAATTGCTAATAGCATTATTATGCGCGCAAATGTGTGCGCAAACAATGCGCCCCAATTTGCGTAATTGGCGCCGCAGCGAGGGCACTGTTGCGAAACAATGGGGCGCTTGATTGTGTCCCACCAAAGGGACGCTCATCAATCGATGTGGCGCGCATTTTGGGCGGATGAAAGTGGCTGAAGGCAAATGAGAAATGAATGCCAAAAATTATATTTATTTGAAATATAGGGTGTAACAAAAGTTCTGAGCCCTATTGAATTTTACAATTTCAAAAAATCATTTTTCTGGCAAAATGTTACAAATCCAATTC
>VAHH01000921.1:0-17653 GCA_013357305.1 Radopholus similis | reverse complement strand
CCTCCAGGACCTTTCCCCGTATAAAACGATCTGAAAATGGTTTATATTGGTACAATTGATTTGTAATATAGATTACCCGCGATGGTTGCTAAAGTTCACTATATGTGAAAATTGTTCCGCGCACATGGGGCATCTGAACTTGGGCTGTTCCACCACTCTTCCCTGCTTTCTCTCGACCGTTTGCAACGCCTGCGTGACTTCCTCATTGTCCTTGTGGTTGTAGTGTAGATGCTCGTTTAAATTACTGCTCCGTATGTTGCTTCGGGAACACAATTTGCACCGCCACATTGAACCTCTTCGTCCATCCGCAGGTGCGATTTGCATGAAGAATGGTTTGCACACGACAAATTGTTTGGGCATTTTAATAATTATAATAATAATATCGTAATATTATCGAAAATCAAAGTATTTATAGATTTAGATGATTTAATTAGTTTGACTTGGCTTCTCCTTTTTTCAAAAAATATTACAATACATAATGCCATAATTCTTTTTTTTCAAAAAGCCGTCTACTCGGCGCACCACTGCGAACACGCAGAGGCGGTGCGCGTCCCAGTCTCTCTGAACCGCGCCGAGCCTATGTGCATGTTGCGGCTGTGCAATGCCACACTGGTGCTGAGCCGGCGTCGAGGGATGGCCCACTTCGTGGAGAGCCAACTGACCATGCCCATCCCGAACATCGACCACAGGGCAAACTGCACCGCGCACTTTGTGGTGCCGCCCCTGAGCGCGCCAGACAGCCCACCAACACCAACATCCACGACGACGGAGGGCGAGGCAGCGCAAGCGACGGCCATCCTAACGATGGAGCGACGCAAAAGGACCCAGCCAATGGTCATCACTTTAATTTCGCTAACAATTTATCCTTGGCCCAGAATTGGACGGAAGAAGGCGAGGAAGAGGCGGAAAACAACTACATCGGGCACCACGGAGACGTGATAATGACGGAGCAGGAGCAGGGCGAGTCGCCGCTGCAGGTGCAAAACGAGGCCGCCAGGGGGGAGAACGTGACTGAGGCGGCCCCACTCGACACTGACGCTCCGCCGCTGAGGAGCGAGGAGCAGCTCGAGTGCATGCGAACGATGGCCAACGGTGGCGGTGGTGCTGCGGGCGCGGACGCGCAGCAGCCGCTGCGCGTCACTCTGTTCCCGGACAACGACTACGCGCGCTACATCCTCGAGGGCCAGATCCCCGTGTCGGCCGGCTTCTACAACGGCAAGTGGCCTTTGGTTCTGGACTCAACTCAACAGCCACATTTCAGGCGTCTGGCAGGAGATGCTCTCGTAACCCATCCGCCGTCCCCTCGTTTGCTGACGCTTCCCATTTTGCCAGTCTGGTGCGTCAATACGTGCAGCACTATGGGCGACTGCTGATGTGGACTGGACCCGTGTTCGACCACAACAACGACGGACTGGCGGACCCGATCGGCGGTGTGGACAGTGCGGCTGTGCGGCCGCTCCCCTCGCACCTGTTTTTGATTCTGCTGCGCTGTCCCTCCTCCGGGGACTGGGACCCCAGTGGGCGGCACTGCACCCAAACCGCCAACACCACAACACTGGCATTTGTGCTGCCGCTGCTGGAGCGGGACCTGAACTGTTTGGTGGGCAAAACTGAGTCCTAACATGATGGACCACTTGTGCACTTTCAGTTCCCCGTGGAATACATCTTTCGGCACACTGCGCGCATTCGGGACATCGAGCTGCTGACAGGGTCCGTCTCAATTTTTCATATTTTCCCCAAATTAAATTGTGCATACTATTAAGCAACGAGTGGTTTGCGGACAGAGACGTCTACCCCGCAGTGGTGGCGTTGCAACTGCGCACCTACATCAACGACCAGCTGTGGCAGTTGGAGCTGAACGAGGGGAGAAGCTGAGAACAACATTTATGCACATGCGTTTCCCCCACATTTACCGCCAATTTCGCACTGTTTTGTCTGCACACATCTCGGCCATTGCATGTTTAATACGCGAAACAATCCCAAATATTACATATGTACATGCCGTCAACAATGAGAACGGAACGGGAGGGGGGCACCACATCGCCACAGAAACAACACATTTCACATCATTTTTGCAGTAATCGCCTGCGTCCGTCCGCCACCCGCCAAAAGTATACACTTTGCAGGAAATGATAAATCAAATCATGCATGGCGGCAGCGGCTAATTGGTGCGAGAGAGGGAGAGGACAAACAAAAAAGGGCCGCCACGGATACGGAGCGACCACGTTTGGGTAAATTTGGCGGAGGAACAACACGCGCTGGGTGGCCTCTGGCCTGGAATGCCTTGGACGAAGGCCTGTGTCGGCAGTGGACCGATACACATTACACAATATGCAAGTGACCCCCATACGCCACGCACAGGGAATGGGACAATTGCTCGCCGCCAATTGCTCGCGGGCCATGTATTTTTTCTTCAATTCACTTGCGGCCCCACTGTAGGCTCCAGTCTCTGTAATTTTGGTGAGAAATCCAACGGTACCAAAATCTTGGCAATCCGACCAATCTGAACAAAGTTTTAGGGCCCGCGAGCAATTGACCCCAACTCCCACGCACACGCCTATCCCGGCGCCGAGAGTCATAACTCCGGAAGGAACGGGGCTAGCGACTTGCTATTGATCTCTGTATCTTTGAATTAGAAACAAATAACCCAAAAACCGCTTTTCGATTGATCCATTTTTGGCCAGGCTATGGTCAAAAAACTTTCAAAATTGATACGCTTTTCAGACTTTTGGTCACAACTTGGCCAAAAATTGAGATTGTCAGAAGTCGGAGAACATCTCAGACTCCAAAAGGACATGGAAATAAATTTACAAGCTTCATTCCTTCCAAAGTTATGTTTCAAAATGTCAATGTCCCGTCGCCGGGATGGGGTGATTGAGCTCCATCCCGTGGAGACCTCTGGGTACCGACTGGCCAGGTTGCTGAGCAGACTTTGCCTGCAGCCATTCTCGTTGAGTGTCCCTTTTACTTTGCGCCTGACGAAATGACCCTTTTGCGGGAACCGCTTTGTGTTCCATCGCAAGCAGCCTGCGTCATCCGTTGTTGTGCGGATGGTTACGAATGCGACTATGCGACACCTCGTTCCTATGAATGGGCCCGGGCAAATTGTTCGGCAAGGTGTTCGCTTTTCTTGTGGCGTGTGTGTCGTGTACCGACCGAATGCCACTTCCTGTCGCATAATATCTACTAATTAGCCCATTCTTGTGTTCCCGCTTTGCGTGTTGCCTCTCGCTGCCTGGCGCCCGCCCCTTGGCGGGTCCGCCAAACAAAGTGCTGCTTCCTTCCCCGCCCTTGTGGCCATTATATTTGTTTTTCTCGCCCCCCAGGATGCCATTTCATTATTCTTCCTCCCGGTTTTGGCGCTCCTCCGTCGCACTCTGCCCTCTCTATCGTCACCAGTTTCGGCCCCCATTTGTGCATTATCTTCCCCTCCCATCCATCATCCAGCCCATCGACAGTTCCCACGCCTTTTGCCGACGGCCCCCACACTTATTCCCGGATTTTTCCGTCGGCTGTGATTGTATCAGCCAATTGGCATTAAATAATTAACGCCGACGGACGGGATGGCCAAGTTATAGTATTTCAGTGTGAGGAAGGACCGGGGAAGTGGCATTTGGGCACAACGCGCCTTTAATCGCCAATGGAAAGTCCAGCCCTTTCCCATTTCGCACCACTCGATTGTTTCGGCTCATTTTTGTCTCTCCCCGCCGTTTCAGTTCAGTCTCTGCTGCCCACACCAGATCCGACTAACAAAATGACCTCTGCCTCGTGCTCCTCGTCCCTGCTCGTGCTGACGGCACTGATCCTTGTGCACTTTTCCTGCGCCCTTCCCCGCACATCGCAGCAGCAACGTTTCATGCTGGCCGATCCGGACATCGGGGCGGCGCTGCTGGCCGCGGCAAAGCGTGCGGCGCCATTTGGCGGCGATGCGCTCGACGCGATGGAGCTGGACGGAGGACAGGTGCTGATGCTGGCGAAGGCGAGAAGGGCGCCAGCGGTGATTTGCCAGCCCGGAGGCTGTAGCCCAACTCAGCCCATTTTCAGGCCGACGAACTGGGCGCAGTGCGGAGTTTCGCGGGCGAGAGCCAGTGGCTGAAGGCGATGGACAACCTGAGGAAGCCGCGCTTCGGCTAAGCGAGCAGGGGAAGGGAAGGAAGCGCCGAGAGGAACCGAAGAAGCCGAAGAATCCGCATCCGTGAATGGGCATGATCTCTCCCCCCCCCCCCCATTCACACCACTCTTTTTCGCCATTTAAATGCACACACACACAAAACTGTTGTTGAGAGGGAACTAACAACTATGGATGGAACCCAATTGCAACTGGCAATACGCGCCACATCTGCTGAGAGGGAGGGTTTTGGCATGCCATTCTGCTTAATGCCGGGATTTATTTTTGATGGAAGGAAATGGTAGGCAACTAAAAGCTAAAAGCAAGGGCAAAGGGGAAGAATGCATTGGGCTGTGGGAGGGGTGCGTGGATTGCGCATCGATCGGATCCACCCAGATCGATGCCTGTCCTCCTCCGCATTTATTATTGTCGAAACGGGCCCCAAAAGGCAGTGGTGCCATTCTTTTTCCATCCAACACTCGTAATAACCACCCAACATGAGAGTGCCCTGTGCGGCTATCCTCCTGCTCCTCGCCCCCCTGCTGACCTCAACCGCCGCTCTGCCGCTGCAGTCGTCGGTTGAGGACCTGCTCATGGCGAGGCAGTGTCCGATCCTGAACTACGAGAAGGAGGTGCAGGACTTCCCCGCGGAGATGGTCATCAACGGGGCGCACTTCAAGATCTTCGGCCAGATCCAGCATGGGGCGACCAGCAGGGCAAGTGCTGCCGGGGGAGGAGGCCCTCTTGCCTTTTGTTCCCAATCGCCGGCATTGACAGGTGTTCCACGCCATGGAGAAGAAGCCCTCGCACCGCTGCATGGCCGTGAAGGTGGTGGACATGGAGCGCATTGAGCACCAGAAGCAGAACCAGGTCACCAACGAGGTGGCACTGCTGCACGAGCTCAGCCAAAAGAACGTGGAGCGCATTCCGGCACTCTACGAATTGTGAGCCGACACAATCATCTCTTGAGATCTGGGCACCAAATGCATTGCTCAGGGAACACAATCCGTCGAAGAGCATCAGCATGGTGATGGAACTGGCTCATCACGACCTGTTTGACGAGATCACGCCCAAAATGGGGCGAGGGGAACGGGAATGGGTGCGTCGGACATTGCGCGATATCCTGAGGGCCATCCAGCCAGTCCACGACAATGGTCGAGTGAATGGGCTCTGTGGGGCAGTACTCGCATGGATTTCAGGCATTGTGCACGGAGACCTGAAGCCGGAGAACATGGCCTACTTCAGGACCGGTCCAGAACCCGACTCGGACCTGGTGCTCAAAGTGATCGACTTCGGGGGTGCGATGCACCAGGATGCGGTGGCTAACGCCTGCAAGGAGGTCGTCACGGGCACAATCATGTACATGAGTCCCGAGCAAGTGGCCTGGTGTGCAGCACACGGCGACCCAGAGTTCCATCGCAGACGCAGCGAGTTCCAGGCAAAACGGATGGATTCTGCCTCTGAGCTGTCCAATCCTGCCGATTTTGTAGCTCTCCAAGAAGTCCGACGTCTGGTCCCTGGGCATCATTCTGTACCAGATGCTGTTCGGACGCTCCCCCTACAGCGACCTGATGCACCAATTCGACCACCTGTCGGAGCCGGAACGCACCGAGAAGGTGGACGACGCGATGCGCCCGCACATTCTGAATGCGGAGGAACCAGTCCGGTTTGCCCAGCACGAGGACGGGCCCGTTCTGGACCTTCTGAAGGCAAGGGGCGCCAAACGGGGCACAGGCAATGGCGACTTTCAGCAAATGCTCGAACGCCGTCCGGAGCACCGTCCGCACGTCAACGAGCTGCTGGAACAGCTGGAGCAGTTTGAGCAGCTGGAGGCGGGGGACCAAGGAGAGACTGAACTTGGCGGGGAGGGACAGGGCAGCCAGGAGAATCGGAATCTGCTCCAGCTGCTCCAGTACGCCTGAGGGCGGAGGGGAGGGGAACAAGTGGAAGGAGGTCGGACATAACCGCAGAACACATGTGCACGAATCATTTTGCGAACCGAACCCAAATGAGATGCGTAAACATTCACTGTGACGTTGGCCCATCCCCTCTGGCCGGCCTAACCAGCACAACATTTTGGACTGCGCCCGTCTCCTGTCCGAACAGCATGGTGCGGGCACAACCCCCGATTTCGGCGTGTTTCGCCAAATAAATGTACAAATTCACACCCCCTCCGGCCGCAGTCGTGAATCCCAGCACGTAACTGACATAGCCCATTCGCGAAGTGTTGGTCGGGTCGAGCAGCTGGAATTGAAAATCCGCGAGAACGGTTGGCCAGAGAGCACCGAGAAGGCGCTCCAAGTGAGCATGGGGAGGGCCCAGCAGAGGGCGTAGTTGGACAGGATCAGCACCACCGACAGGGTCAGCCTCAGCTCGGCTCGCTTTGCTGCGCTGTTGGAGGGCGCGCTTTTCGCAGAGCTCCTGAGGAACAAGAGCAACAGCGCCACGTAGAGAGCTGAACACGCAAATGGCGTACAAAACAGGTTTGTTTTGCGCACCAAACACTGCCACGGTGACCGCCGTGTTGAACAGAGGCCAATAGACGTTGTACAGCGGACCGAAGTTTGCCGCTGCGGTGCACAGGTCAGAGGGGGCCCGCAGGTCGTTGGCGACCAGCGAGAGCGCCACAAACACTGCGTCAGCGGCGATCGCACAAAAGGCGACGGACAGGAAAAAGGCCTGAACTTGGAGCGGGGAGTGCCTGAAGAATGAAGAATGCTCTGCAGACCCTTTTCTTCTGCTGCTGGTAATGGAACGGGCGAGCGATGGCCGTCAGGCGGTCGAACGCGAGGGCCAGAAACGTAACCTGACCCGCGGGCAGGCCCAGCTTGTAGGGCAGGTTCACGCCCAGACAGGTGGCCCTGGTGAGCTGCACCCCGGGGGCGAGCGTCAGAAAGAGCTGGAGGGCGCCCCTGGTCAGGGGGCCCAACGCTGAACGGCAAATGGACACCCCAGAGGACGGGGGAGGGACGCACCCGTCAGCAGGTCCATGACGGCGTTCAGCAGGATCAGCTTGTCGCACTGCGAGCTGCGCAGTCTGGGGAAGCGGGCGAACAGCGCGCACAGGAACAGGTTCGAGCAGACGCCGTTGGAGGCGATGGCCAGTCGCAGCACGATCACCCAGACGGAGGCATCCAACGTCTGCAGCAGATTCGGTGCCACTCCCGGGGAAGAGGAGTTCGTCATTCGGAAATGTTCTGCCGCAGCCGGTTGTCGAGAAAGAGTGAAGGGTTGGTTGCCTTTAGCCAGTTCGCTTCGGCTTTCAGCTGCTCCCCTTTTGAAATGCGCGAACGGCACCTCTTCCGGGAACAGCCGGCTGTTTCAAGCTTTCAACAGCTGCCACCACTCACTCCCAGACACGGGTGTGCAGACTGTTGCGCAATCAACGGACGAGTCTTTTCTTGCCAATTAACCCGAACAAATATTGAAGTTGAGAGAAATGAAACGGAACCTGGAAACTGGGATGGCCACCAGTGGCCAATGGCCATTGTGTGCCGCCTACTCCAAGTGGGCACCAGTGCCGGTTTGGAGTTTGTCGTTCCCTTCCCCGCCGTTCCAACTTCCAATTGGGCGCACTTCCGGTGCAGAGAAGGGAGGGAGAGGGAGGGAGAGAGGTGCCCCCGCTAGGGGAGAGAAGGTCATCGCCCTTTAATGAAGTGAAAATAATCCGCCAGCCTCGCAATTTGGCGCTAAGAGGAGGAGCCAAATCCGTTTATTGCCATCCATCAGCGGCCGAAGCCTAATTGTTGACCGTTCAGGCCAAACGAACAACAGACGCCAATCGGCGGGGGCCCAAGTCTGGGCCAAGTTGGTCCCCGCACCATTATTCCATTCCCATTATTCCCATCCATTGTCCAATGCCAACACTCCCCACTCCCAGTCAGTCTGTTTATTTTACGTATGTACCGTATCCGCGAGAACAATGCCCAAGACGGGAGAGGAATTCACTGCTTCGGCGGGATTTGGGCGTTATTTATTCGGTTGGATCACATTCTGTTTGGGGGAAGTGCGAATAAATAAACGGGGCCTTGGGGGTGGGAATGTTGCCGTGGGACTGGCGCCCAGCGGGGTCCAAAGGAGCCATCAGACAATTGGATTAGGGGCAGAGCCCCTCTCCCCTCTCACTCATTTGTCGCACTCGCGCACAATCCTGGGACAGGAAATGCGCCCCCGGCGGAAGGCGAAGGGATTTGGCGTACAGGTGGGGCAAGGAGGGACCCGGAACGAAGTCGGGGCATTGTGGGGTCTGCGACAGAGGAGGAGGAGCAGAGCGAAGAAATCGGAGACGAGTCCCAACACTTACGTCTTTTTGTTTTCCCGAGTGAAAATATTGGCGACAAATGGCACTCCGCAGCGGAGGCGGACGTCAATTGCCATTGGGCTGCCGCCGATCCGTGTCAAATGGGGCTTTCGGGATCAAAAGGGGCGGAGGGGGGAGTGCACAGAATGAATGGGGATTAGCTGTCCCGCGACACGCGCAACCGGCGGATGGGCAATTGCGGCGGATTAACTCCAAAAACAGCGCCCGAGACGAAATCCGAGAAGCGGCGGCGGCAACTTCCCCGTCTTCCGGCGAGAGCCCAAATCCGCCGCGCCATTTGCCTTCCTCCTGTGTTGTGCCCCAATTATTTTTGGCGGCCCAAAGGGCGGCTCTGTCGGTCGGTGTTTATTCATTCATTCGCCCAAGGGCCAGATCGCCCACCACAAGACCACGATGCCCATCAGACCCTGGCCCATCCCCCACTCCCACTCCCCCACTCCCACTCCCACTCCGGACACAACTTCCGCGAACAATTGTTGCGGTGGACACGCCTCTCCCGCCCAGCAGGTCCCGCCCTCCCAGCACTTCCCCTCCCTCTGCCTCTGTTGTCCGCGCCCCACATTATTTGCCCATCACATCCATGCGGCGGGGGACAGAGCTCCTCCTCGGCACACTTACGGTAAAGATGGCGGAATTGCGCGCGAAAACATGCATCCATTATTAGGTCGTTTGGGCTCCAATACTTTGGGAGACATTCGGTTCAATTCCATTACTTTGGGAGACATTCGGTTCAATTCGCAAACTATCTGTTGACCCTCCCCACTTTGCCTTTGCAACCAATTCGCGATTCCCTTTCCCGGTTTGCGCATGTTTCGGCCTCAAATGGCCACATCTCGGTTGTTTTTTGGGCGCCTAGTTGGCGCCATCTGGGGCGCCTGCCCTTCCGCCTGCCGATCTTTACCCATCCTTCACTGCCCAATTGACGAATGTGTCCGCAATTTTGCAGTTTTTGGGCCCGAATTGGTGTGATAATATTATTAATTGGACGGCCAGAGGAGGAATTCGTTCGCCTGTTTGAGTCCTTTGAGTGCGGCCCAATTTAAAAGGTCCGCTAGAGTAGAGAGGGCCCAACCCCCAACCCAAACCCCCAAACCTTGGACCCTATTAGGCGCCGGATCTGCTGCCCAAATGCGGGCCCATTCCCTTGCTCTGTTCAGTGTTTGCTGTGTGTTTTGTTTTGCCCCCACTGCGTCGCTCCCGTGACCCGAGAGAGCCCTTTTCGGAGATAACCGCCCAAAATATGTAATTGGCTCCCGAACGGACGGACAATGCGGAGGGCAATAAAAGCGGTGCTAATTGAATGAGCGGACGCTTATCGAGCCCCGTCGGGCGATGCTTTCCCAAAACAGTGTCACTCACTCCCATTCAGCGAAAATGCCCAACCGGCAGGCGATGGGCCGATTCAGCATCTTCCAGTTGCTGTGCGTGGAGCCGGCCAAGGAGCGGCGGGAGGAAGAGGAGCAGCCCAATGGGGGGGACCAGCCAGGGGCGGAGCAGCAGCCGCCGAAACAAGGTCAGCCAAACCCCAAATATCCCGGAATTCGCCCGTTTTGGGCCCGACCCGGGAGTACGGTACCAAGGAACGGCCAACTGGCATTGTCCCTCCGTCCATCGGGAGGCCATAAAATGGCCGCCGCAGTCGATCGATCACCCTGCCCAGAGTGCCTTTGCGCCTCTGCGGCCGCTGTCCCCCGCAGTTGCCCCAATTAACGGGAATTTGCAAATTAACCGCGGCCGCCAATTTGTTGGGCGGATGAGGGATGGGCAGTCGCTTGGCGCCGTCCCTTTGAGTTATTTACGATCTCGGGGGCAGCGACAGAACAGATTCGCTGTCTGATGAATGACTCGGCGATGGAGGGGGCACTGTCAGAGGCAAACTGGCGAGTCTTGCAAAACCCCAACAGTCCAAAGGGAGTCCCTCCACCACATAGCTCGGACTCCGTGAGAAGTTTTTGTGTCTGTTGGCCCACATCCGCTCTCCCCTCTCCGCTCCTGTCTCCGTTAAATCCTCCGCTCCTCCATCAAAATGGCCCTGGCGAAAACCGCAATGGACGCGGGGGAACCACTTTACGATGATGGAAGGGCGAAGCGGAGGGCAAATGGGCTGGGGGATGTGTGTGGATCTGGGGTATGTGTACGGTGGGAGAACTGGGGCGGACAAACCGATACCCCCCCAGGGCACCCGCACCTCAGCAGCCACTCGCCGGAGCTGTCGCCCTCTCCGACGGGGGACTCGTCTTCCGACGACAAGTCGTCCGGCTCCTGCTCACTGAAGACCTGCTCGGCCGGCGGAGGCGGCGCCTTGGGGGAGCGCGAGCTGGACCTGATGGAGCTGGAACTGGAGAACGGGGATGGCGAGGCAGGGCCCGCGGAGAGCGCAACCGTCACCGATGCCAAGGGCCAGCGCCACGTGAAGCCGCGCTTTTCCTACAACGCGTGAGCCAAACGGGGGAAACTTTTGCTTGAGCCATTTGCTCCCAGACTGATCACGATGGCGCTGCGACAGAGTCAGACTGGGCGGCTGACGCTGAACGGGATCTACGAGTACATCATCGGCCGCTTCCCCTTCTACCGGTCCCTTACTCCCGCCCAAGCTCGAAACCCTCAATTTCCCGCTCAGGGCCAACAAGAAGGCCTGGCAGAACAGCATCCGGCACAATCTGTCGCTGAACAAGTGCTTCGTGAAGGTGGCCCGTTCCTACGACGACCCGGGCAAAGGTGGGCCAAACGCAGTGGGAAATATGTACGCAGGGTTTGTTTGGGAACGATCCCAGGGGCCAATTGTTGAGGGAACAATTGGCCCTCGGGATCGGGCCGATTGACTTCCTCTTGACGGGTTTCTGTAGTGACAGCCGCAAACAGAGGAAACGGAAGACAACGGCTGCGGCTGACTAACTTTGATTGATTGTTTGCGGAAAACATTTGGGAGCGGTGGGGGATGGGTGGAGGGCTGTGTTGCCGAATAATGTGAATGTGCTGCCCAGGCAACTACTGGATGCTGGACTCCGCCTCCGAGGGCGAGATCTACATCGGCGCCACGACGGGCAAGTTGCAGCGCAGACGACGTCCCAACGGCGCGGCCCCGATCGGAGGTGTGGCGCGCAGACAGCAGCCCCACCGAAGCACCACCGCCCAACACGGCAATGCGGCGGCGTCTTTCCGCGACTCCGCCGTGGCGGCCCTCCTGTGCGATCGGGCCGCCGCAAGTGCGTCTCCGGCACAGCCCCAGGCCCAGCAGCAGTGTTCCAGTGGCGGGCCTTCCTCCTGTCTGCCGCCCTTCCCCTGCCTGCCCTTCCCGCACCCGTTCCCCCACGTGCCCAGTGCGTTCCCGTTCCCCCCTCCGGCGCCAACCGTTTCGCCTCCGTCTCGGTTCCCGTTCGCCCTCTCGTCCCTGTTCCCCCCGGCGCTGCCTTTTCCGCCGCCCACACTCCTGGCGGACCAGAGCAGCGCGGACGCGGCCAACACTCTGCTGGGCCGACTGCTGCAGCAGGCGCAGCAGCAGCTGAACCTGAACGCGCGACAGCAGTGCTGGGGGCGGGAGGAGTGAGCACAGAGGGACAGGAGACAGACAATTGAGATGTTTGCCGATTCAAACCGTTGAGGAGAACCGACCAAAACAAACCGATCGCCGACTTTGCATCAATTTGAGAATGTGTTTTTGTAATTTTATTGACCCATCCCCGGACTCCATTCGACAATTTTTGTACAATATTTTGATGGATTTTTGTGTTCAATGAAACAAGGTTTTGGCAAAACATGATTAGGGAGCGGTCCAAACAAACGAACGGCAGGTCCAAAATGGCAATTAGCAGCGCCCTCTGCCTTCGCCCTCGGACGCCCACCACACATTACTCCACTACTATATTATTCGGATGCGCAACACTCGCCGTTCCCCCGTCCACGGTTGTTTTTGTCTCGCGGCGGAATGGGGACACATGCCTGTGCCCTCCTGTGTGGGCTCCTTTAATTTGTCGGCACTCACAATGGCGCCGATTAGCGGAGGGATTACTCCCCGCCGCTGGGAGCGAGGGCCACTTCTCGCTCCCATTGTCCCCAGACCGAGGCTGTTGATTGTTTTTTGTTTGGCGGCACAAAAGCGAAGTGGACGGGCGACATGAAGAATGCAAATTGGAAAGCGCACAGAAAAGCGGGCCCTAAGTGAACACTTTGCTGCGGGCGAGGAATAGTAAACTAAAAACCGCACTCGCAAAAATACACTCAAAGGATGGCTCAAATGTTAGAACTTAGAAGTTAAACTTAAACTTATTATGTAGGTTTAGGCCCTAGTCTTAGACTAAAATTATAAATTACCCACATTTCTACACTTTAGGCTTAGAATTAGGCTTAGGCCGAGCCTGATTCAGCTTATTACTTATTACCGAGACAAGTCGACGACAACGGTAAATTACGGAAGATATGTATGATCTTTGATCTGGCGCGGAAATGACCCCGACTCCCTCAATCTGCGTGTCTAATAAGTTATAAGTTCAATTTTAAATTTTCGAAATGACTGAATTGATTGGCCCAATTCGGAACACAAAGAGCGTTTCACTTCCATTCATTTGGTGGTGAGATTGCAAAGAGCAAAACTATTCATTTGTGGAAAGCGAGAGGAGTCTCAGGTCTCAGCCAAGTCAGTCATCCACAATATTGACTATTGACCCTGTCCTGTTCCTTCCTCTCACCCCCTCCCTTCCCCCACCTCTCCCCATCGAACAGCAGCAGCAGAGAGCATGAGCAGAGGTGCCTCTGCAGACTGCAGCAGAGCGCAATCTGATAAATGATAATGAGTCTGCGGGCTCTGCTGCTGGGTGCTGGGTCACACAGTTCTTGTCCGCTGTCTGGTCACTCATCACCTCATCATCATCATCAGTCATCACTCCCTTCCTCCGTCCCTCCAATGCCACTTTTTAGTTTTTACACGCTCTGTCCATATACATATGTACATCTGCTGGTTTTTTTAGTTTTTCTCTTTCCCGCCTCAAAATGGACAAAACTGCACCAAGGGTTCTGCTGCCCGCGGTGCACCGGTCTCAGCAGCAGCAGCCGTCCAGCAGGTGCCCTTTGCCGGTGCGCCACCTGATTCTGGCCTGCGCCCTGATCTCGTTCACTCTGCTCTGCGCCAACACGACTGCGTTCAGTGTGGCCGTGATTTGCATGAGCCAGGCAGGGGCAACGACCAATGGGACGGAGACAGGTTTTTGTTTTTAGAGCTTAGAGATCCTCGCCTCTTGACCTCCTCTCCATTTTCATTAGCCTCTGACCGGCGTCCTCGCTACCCGTTTTCCGTGAGCGAGCAGAATGCGTTCTTCTCGGCCGCCGCACTCGGCTCCATTATCAGCGGACTGGCCATCACCGCCTTGATCGAGCGATTCGGCCTGCGGCGGGTGCTCTGTGCGCACGGCTTCATCTCCTCGCTGTGCTGCTTCCTGCTCCCCTTGGCCGCCTCACAGGGCTTCCTGCCGCTGTTCGCCCTCCGCATGGTCCAGGGCAGCTCCGGGCCCGCCCAGTACGTGATGATCGGCGCCATCGCCAGGGACTGGGCCCCGCTCCAGTCCATCGGCGCCTACCTGATGGTGCTCTCCGCGCACTTCCAGGCAAGCTTCAAACAGTTTTCAGCCGTGCCATCGTGTCCGTTTCCAGTTCGGCCGCGTGCTCAGCATGCCCTTGGCCGCCAGCTTCTGCTCGTCGCCATCACTGGGCTGGCCCTCTCTGTACTTCCTCCTCGGCACGTCGAGTGCCGTCGCGTTCACCGTCTTCTACCTGCTCTTCCGCGACCATCCCAAACAGCATCCACTGGTGGGCGAACAGGAGCTTCAAAAGATCTGCCGAGGAAAGCGCCAGTCCGGCCATCCCTGCGAAGAAGTTGTGTTGACCTCGTCCGGGGAAGAGCAGCGATCGAAGGAAGAGGGCTTAAAAGTGCCCTACAGGGCCATTCTGGGCGATTGCGTGGTCTGGGTAGTGCTGCTCACGTACTGGTCCGACGAGGTTGGCTTCGAGACTCTGGGCCAGTTCGGTCCGATCTACTTGAACAGGGCAAGTCCCCTCCGGCTGGCACTACTCTCAAATTGTCGTTCAGGTGCTGAGTGTGGACATCCGATACACGGGCGCACTATCCGCTCTGCCCTACGGGCTCTCGATCGGCGTCAAGGTTCTCGCGGGAGCAGTCCACCGGAGGCTGCCTTGTTCAGGGGAGCGGACCCGCATCTACTTGTTCACCGCGTTCTCCCAGCTGGGGATGGGCTCGTGCTTTTTGGTGCTGGCCCTGCTGCCTTCGCTGCCCGGACTGCCGCTGTGGCCTGTCCAGGTGGCCTACACGGCCGTCAACATTTTCTGCGGACTCGACTTCCTCGGCGTGGTCAGGTGCTCACAGCGCATTTCGCAGCAGCACGCGCACGTCCTGATGGCCTGGAACAGCATCATCTCCGCGGCCACCGTGCTGCTGCTTCCGCTCGTCGTCACCGTGTTCGCGCCCCAGAACTCTGTGGCGGAGTGGAGTCGCCTGTTCGCGGGCATCGGGTCGCTGGAACTGCTCATGGTCACGCTGTTCTTCGCCACCTGCAACACCGAGCCGAGGAAATGGACGCAAAGGAAGGGAATAATCGCGGCGGAGGGAAAGGCGAAGGAAGGAGCGTTGTTGTGAACGGGGAGAGGCACAACATAACATCCAATTCCCAAATATTTCCACCAACACCTTTTTGTCCAATTTTGTGCGTGAGCAATTAAAACGGATTGGGATCTCAGAGCGAAGCAATATCCTCGTCAATCGGAAATTAAAAAAAAACAGGAAATATCTCACGCCCATTGAAAAGGCGCAAAAATTGCGGTGAAATATCACTCGCGGCGACCAGAGATCGCGCTGTTGGCTCATTCGATCGGGGAATACTCGTGCGTCGATTAATCATCCGTCGCATCTCCACTTTTTGAGTCTTCCTCCCCCGTTATCAAACTTTCTTCTTCACCTTTGGGTTTAATTCCCGAGCCATGAGATTGTGCAATAAAATCCCGGTCCCAAAAAGTGATTTTGTTCGATAAGAATCGCTGGACGGACGCGACCAGCTGTAAAAGCCGCCACACCCATACTAAAAGTCCACTTAGGCAAACAAGTTCTTATCGCATAAAACATTTGTGGATGGCTCACTCGACACTTCCGCCGATCTCTACTTTAAGGTTTTCTAAATTCTGAGGAAATATTTTCATTGTACTAATCTTCCCTTCGATTTGGCCCAGAGTCTAAAACCAACCTCTATCCCCTTTGTTGTTCTCATTCCATTGTCCACTCACCAGCGCTTATTATTCCCTCTCGATTCCCCCCTTGCTATAGTGGTCAGATGTATGCTGGCTGCTAGAGCGCTAGAAGGCCTCCATCGGCTGGACCAGCTGCTCTGTCGGTCGGTTGGTCAGAGAAGCAACACGGAAACCAATTTATGCATGCGCCCCTTCGATGGATCTTTCCCGCCATTTTTGTTGCTAATCCGCTCTTTGGTGCGGGAGGGAGGAAGGCGAGAAGAAAATACGCCGGCCCAGCAAAATAAATAATGAGAGCCAGCAAATCGTGAATCAATGCGTGGCTTTAGCACTCGGCGCAATGTTTGATTCCTTGCTACGACAAATTACACAAATTTCTCTGTTGCTATTTGTGCATCTAAGTTGACCAAAGAGGACGAAATTAGCGCGCAAAGCAGTTCTAATCCTCTTCTCTGCCCATTTGGTCTTCATGCGTCTTTCGATTCGGCCATTCCCGTCCGGGTTGAGGTCCAACAGTTCAGTCTTTTTTAAGTAATTCCCTCGCCAGCCCTCCGCTCCCTTTTCTTTTTCCAATTCCATTTGGCCATCAACAAAATGGGCTAGCCACGGCAGTCGGCACAACCATTTTTCGCAAATTGAATTAAATTCGGTCGAAAAATTTCGGTACATTTGATTTAAAATGTGACATTTATTTTTAAAATCTATTCAACGATACCCGAGATACATATAACATATGTATACCTTAACAGAAATTTAAAATTGATTAACGGACGTCACGACTGGAACAATGGATCAACAACAAAAGTTAAGCATTTATAACATTATAACCTTTTTTAAACGCTAAAATTTTGTCATAGTCATAGCATAACCAAGAATTTGGCTAATGCATATTGCATACCTATACCTTTATAGGTACCTACTACAATAAAAGATAGACAATACTACTACGGTACTACCCTACTACCCACCTCATCTAAGATTAAAACTTAAAAGGCTAAGGCATAATATTTTTTCGCCATAAAGCATAAAACCTTATTCGCCAACCGCGAAATCTATGACTAAAAGGTTAAGGCATAATATTCATAAAACCTTATTCGCCAACCGCGAAATCCGGGCCTTAGTTACATATACAGTCGGTTCCAAAAGTTTAGCATCACCCACAGGCAAATTAGAAAAATGCATGTAGTTCTCTCAGAAACAAACTAATCGCACCGAAATAAAGTATAACTGATGCGTTATCATGTTGGTTTGAATATTAATTAACTAGTCTGGGAGCATAGTGCCAAAGCCTTAAGCGCTTACGTGGGATAGATTAGTTGAGGTTTTCAAAATTTAAAAATTTTAGAAAGCTGCGCTTTTAGCCGAGCCTAGATGAGTGTGCGAATATACAATTTGAAAAGAAATGTGTGCCTTATTTTCACCATCCATCCTCTTTTTCTTTTCTATCTTCACTCTTTCCTTCCTTCTATTTTCAATCCTTTCCTCTTCGCTCCCACATATTCTCAAACCTCTGACTCCTATCTATCAATATCTTCCCCCCCCCCCTAAAACCGCTACTGATCCCTCCTCATCTATTCTCAATCCTCTCTTCACTCTTTCCTCTTCCTCCCATTCCTCCTCTTCCATTATCTTCCCTTTAACAACTTCCTTTCCTCCTCTTCTCTCCTTAATATTTTTAGCCTAAGCTTAGCTTAGCTCATTTCTAAGCCTAACGTGTAGATAAGGTGCTACCCCAACTCATCCCAACCCAATGTCATCCCAACTCATCCCAATTGCTATTTGTCCTCAACTCATACAAAATTGGATATTATGTTTTGTCATGTCATAGCTTTGTCCAGATTGGTCGGATTGCCAAGATTTTGGTATCGTTGGACTCCTCTCATTTCATAAGAAATAATAAAGCCAAGCAAGCCTCGCTACCCCTACCCCCGCATTTTACGTCAGTCGTACGGTTTTGGCTGAAAGTTTGACATGTC